>SKCR01052062.1:0-30636 GCA_019454045.1 Zanthoxylum bungeanum | reverse complement strand
GACCCATAGAAGGGGTTCAAGCCGTTACTGGACGTAAAATCAGAGGAAGATGTGAGCCACAATCACAACTACCAATACATATCATTTACTGTTTTAATTTACTTTTATTGTTTTAATATGCAACATTTCTTTTTAATAGCAGTGTTGTAGATTCAATTATCATTTCCACACTAACCATATAATTTCTTCTAAACTCTACATCTTCTTAGTCAGACATTATGGACAATGTCTCAATTTGGTTGGGGGAAGGGATAATTGACTAGATAGTTTTCGTTTTTTGTGTTTTCCTTTTTGTAAAAAATATTTTTATTTTTGTGTTGTTTTTTTTTTTTAAAATATTATGTTGTTTTTACTTTGTTTTTATTTTGTATGTAAAAAAAATTATTTTTTGTTGGTTTTATTTTGTGTTTTTATTAAAAAAAAAACTACACACAAACCAACAATAATTTTTTGACTAACCAAGAGGAAGTGTTGTTCAGAGATGGCAGTGTTAGGAGTTTTCGCTCTTGAGATGCATCTCAATGTAATTCGTAACAAGTTATTTTTGTTTCTTTCTTTTTGAATCATTTAAATTTGTGAATTCTCTATAATATTGATTAAATTTGATCTTCATATGCTCATTTGACAGGTATTATCAACATACACGGTAATATGTAATCGTAGGTTGTAAGTGACGAACACTAAAAAAATATACATTTATTAAAAAGAAAATTAATTATTTTATAATTGTAGTTTCATTAATCCTATTTTTAACACATTTGTGAAATATTAATTAAATTTATGTTTTATATATTTTTATTATGTCATTCGGATTTTGGAGGCCAGGAACTTGAAAGAGCGTTCTAATAGTGTACAATTACGGAAATTCTAACTTGCACAAGTTTGTATTTTGGCCATAACATTTTACTTTGATATCGGATTGAGGCGATTTCAGTTCCAGATGAAAGAATACTCAAATATCTACAACTTTACTCTTTATAAGATTTTCTAGTTATGAGGTTTTTAAGGTTGAAATGGGTGAAGAATTCAATATGTGTTGCATGTAATTTTTAGGTGGATTGTGACAAATATTTGCAGAATGATCAACAAAAATAAAAAATAAAAGTCAAAAAAGGAAAAAGGAAAAAATAAATTAGTAATAGTTTATTGTTTGTATTTAATTTGAAAAGTTGTAATTAATAATTGAGAGATGAGCACTTCTACTATAAATAGAGGTGCTCACTGTAGGCATTGTATTTTTGCATGTGAAACCCGATGATGAGCCTCATTTGGAGGCACTATCTTTTAAGTCGCGGAAATCGCGGGAAACGGACGTCGGAAGGGAAGAGTCAAGAATTGACGGTTTTGTCGGATTTAGTTCACGTGTTTAGCTTCGGGTTCGCTGTTGGATCTCCGTTTTAAAAACTTAACCTTAGCCCAAGCCCATTAAATCACATCCAATAACATTTAAAATATATGTCACAAATTAAATACAAATTAAATTAAATTGAATTAAAACCAATTAAAATCCATTGAAACCAATTAAACTAAAATCAATTAAATTAAAATAATTGAAATTAAAATAACCAATTGAATTAATTAAATAAACAAATTAAATATTAATTAAACAATATACCAAATTAAATAGAATAATTAATAAAATCAAATACCAAGATTAAATAATTCACTTCCAAATTAAAATCAATCAAAATAAAATAATTCCTAATTTAATTAAAACACTCACCAAATTTAAGAAATTCCTACCCAAATTACAATTATCTCTTGCTAAAATATTCCAATCATATACACATAATTCTAAATTGATTTATTTCCTAATTAAGCCATGCAAACCCTAATTGATAACTATATAAACATAACCTAAATAACCCTGAGACTCTCGAAGACAGGGCACAAACAAAACAAAGCAAAAAAAACCTTAGCCAAGCAAAAACTCTTCACAGCCTTCATATTCTTCACGAAAGCCAAGCAAACACTTCAACTCACACCACCATCACGCCAAAAACTAGCCTTCATCAGCCTCTCAATTCACGCCCAACCCTCTCCAATCAAACCACAACCTTCACGCATATACTACCTTTACTCACACCACCTTCACTCAAAGCCCACAACTTGCTCACACCTTCAACACGTCACAGCCTACAAGCCTCATCTTTGCCCATCAATAACTCCCTGCCTCACGTTGCAATTAAGCCACTAAACACAGCCCCCTTTGGCGCAACTTAAGCCACCTTCACAACCCCCCCTAATCCACGCCAAAAAGCCCTAAATACACCCCTAAACCACCATAAAACCCCCTGCAAACAGCCCCTACCTGCATGCCAAAACAGCCCACCAAATCACCTCACTGCAGTTCAAAAAAAACTGCATTATTTAACAACTGAAACTGCACCTTTTCCCACCACCAAAACAGCATCTAATACCCTTAAAACAGTCCCCTAAACAAACACCAAAAACAGTGAACAAATACAACCGAAACAGTAACCAGAAACTGCAGTCCAAAACAGTAGGAAACGGCAGCGAAATAGCAGCAAAACGGAGTGAAAACAGCGAGCAAAACAGCGAAACAGCGAGGTAAAACGCAAACCAGTGAACCAGAAAAGTTGCGGAGTGATAGCCCTTCCGACGGTTGTGAACGCGAGTCCGGAAGACGACTTAAAAGGTTAGACCTGAGGGTACCTTTCACATTTGTTTTCTTTTTATTATTTATTCGATTTTTATTGATTCTTTTAATTGTGTTTAAATTATTTATTGAATATTGTTTGCATGTGATGTGTGTTGTGGCCATTGATTAAAATGGAAAATATGTCGGCTCTCGTGGTATATAGGATGGAAACCCAGACGTAAATTCCGTAGCCGATTCCGAATGGACGGTAGTGCGGTCTGTACTTGGGATACAACTCCACGTACCACTTGAGTAAACGACGCATATTTCGCTTTATGTTATTTTGATTATTCGCACTTTATTATTCCGTCTTTTAATTTCCGCATGTTATTTATTTATGTTATGATGCGGTCGAGTGCATGGGCTTAGTGAGTTAGTCCAAAGGTCCCCTCTTTGAGAGACGAAGAGCCTAAAAGGCCACCTTTGTGACACTACTTCGCCGCGCCGGACGAAGTGTGTTTGGGTTGAATGTACGTTCAATCGGGCATATGAAGTCCTACACTTTTATTGTCTTTATTTCATGTATTGTGATGTGACACGCATGG
Source organism: Zanthoxylum bungeanum (assembly GCA_019454045.1). Classification (NCBI taxonomy): domain Eukaryota; kingdom Viridiplantae; phylum Streptophyta; class Magnoliopsida; order Sapindales; family Rutaceae; genus Zanthoxylum; species Zanthoxylum bungeanum. The sequence continues at coordinate 27,429 of SKCR01052062.1, read as the reverse complement.
GCTTAGTGAGTTAGTCCAAAGGTCCCCTCTTTGAGAGACGAAGAGCCTAAAAGGCCACCTTTGTGACACTACTTCGCCGCGCCGGACGAAGTGTGTTTGGGTTGAATGTACGTTCAATCGGGCATATGAAGTCCTACACTTTTATTGTCTTTATTTCATGTATTGTGATGTGACGCGCATGGGCTTAGTATGTTGGTCTAAAGGTCCTCTCTTGAGAGACAAAGAGCCCCAAAAGGCCACCTTTACGGCAGTACTTCGCCGCGCCTCTTTTATTTAGTCATTCGCTTCATAATGTCTTTTTGAAAATTCATGCATCATATTGCATTGCGCATGGGCTTATCAAGTGAGATCAAAGGTCCTCCACTTTGAGGGATGAAAATGCTTAAAAGCTACCTTTGCTACAATGATTTGCCGCGCCCCTTAATCTGTTGTTATGTACGAGAAGTCATATATTCATATGTTCATGTATGTGTCATGTTGTTTACTGCATTTTGGAGGTCACTGCTGTGAACCGTTCGAAACGTTCCGAAACGCCGCACGAACGCATGTTTTCTGTCTGGTCCCGTTCGAACGCGTTATCAAACGCTATACGGACGCGAACCTTCTGTTTACCGTTCGAACGCGTTTACGAACGCCGCACGAACACCATGTTTTCTGTCTGGTCTCGTTCGAACGCGTTATCAAACGCCATACGAACGCGAACCTTCTGTTTACCGTTCGAACGCGTTTACGAACGCTACACGAACGCGAACACACTGAAATGAGACACTTTCATCACATGCCATGTATGATTGCTTCTTAGGTGATTTTTCTTATGAAACCCTATATGGTCATTCTTATCTTTGTACACATCATAATGAAAAGCATGTTTATTCCATTGGTTGCATCATTTACCTTAGTCTTGGTTTAACTTATTACAATTCATATATCTATGTCATGATAGCATTTGAGTATTATTTCTTGTGGTATATCGGATGGAAACCCAGACATAAATTCCGTAGCCGATTCCGAATGGACGGTAGTGCGGTCTGTACTTGGGATACAATTCCACGTACCACTTGGAAAAGTGCCCATATGTGTGCTTGTATGGTTAATATGTGTGCTTGCGTTTCCAAGAATACAACATGCCAATGAAATTGTCCGTTTGTTGATTTAATGTACTTCTAAACATGCAATCTTATATGTGAAATACATGTATATTTAGGCGCATATTTTATTTTATAAATGTGAACTTAGAAGCATGATACCTTAGAAATAAGTGTTACTTCAGCCTGATTAAGTTATTACATAAATCCTTTCATTACAAGTGACATAAGTAAGGGACCATTCCGAACCCAACGGTTTGAGGTATTCCCTGCGAGGGGTGAGTGCGGCCTTAAATCTCATTTTCCGGTTCACACCGGGTGGCGACTCCATATTATTCTCCGGTTTAGTCCCCCGTGGCTACTCCGTACTCCCGACTAGGCCGCGAGCCTAGGACAGCATGCGTCGCCCAGTTTCTGTGTCCCACAGTCTGGCGACTCCACTGGGGATAGAGATTTGGCCCCGAAATATTGTCTTGTAATGTTTGGATTTATGTTTTAATTGACCATGTCTATAGTGGATAAAGTGGGGGTTTAATCAAGGGCACTTTGAGGCTAGGTAATGGTTTGGTGTCTTCCTTCACTCACTACCTTTCTAGAAGGAAAAGCTGTGAGGACACCTATATGGCCATCTACTCGTAGCTTTGTGATGGACTAATTTGGAGGACTCGTTGTTTATTCCTGACACCAAGCGATAAGAGCCTAAGAGGCTTTGGGTACTTAAGTGAGCCTCGCTCCACCTTCCCTCTGGGGGATCTACAACGGGAAATCCATTTGACAGTCCGTCACACACCATAGCTCATTGGCACGTACCTTAGTGTATAAAAAAGGGTGCGCTCACTTGGTTGCTCGAACCCTTGAGTGGGGAGACCTAGTTGTGGGCCATCCTTCGCCGGTGAGAGCCTTTGTCTATACTCTTACTAACCCACCCATAGACCGGTTTGTATGGTTAAAGTAACAATTATTTCCTTGAGTATGTGCTTGTGGACCATCCTCATTTGGATGCAGTTGGACTATTGTCAGAAATGCGGGCTTGCTGGGCCATTTAAACTGGGGCAAGTTCGCACCTTATGACTATTAGGCCAAAAGCTTCTGAAATGTTGATGGGCCCTTCGTAAAAATTATTATGTCATGTTTGCATCATCTTGCTTGTGTTTGGGAACATCGTTGTTTGGATCATTTGGACCATCAATCATGGGATATGGGCTTGTTGGGCCATTTAAACTGGGACAATGACACATCTTATGACGATTGGGCCAAAAGGCTTCTAAATAACAATGGGCCATTTTATGATTGTGTTCGGAATTTTATCATTTGGATTTAGTTGGGCTCTTTGCCATAAGACATGAACTCGTTAGGCCATTTAAACTGGAATGAGTTCACTCCTATGACAATTAGCCCGAAAGCTTCTAAAATGATAACAGGCCGATTTGTGTGAAAATTTTAAATTGATTTAGTACGTTATATATGTTACATGCATCTCACGCACCTCATGCATACATACATCATGCTAACCCTTGTGTTCTAAAAGCCATCATAGACTCCCGTTAGGTTAGGGAAGAGGGAAGACTCACCAAAAGACCGGTAACAGACATGAGTACATCCGATAATGAGGTATCCCGGATAGATCAGTTGGAAAATGGTTTGGCCAAGATTACCGAACAGTTGCAAGCCTTGACTGTTGCCATGACAAATATGGCTGTGCCCCGTGCTGGGGGAAACTCTGAGAATGTAAGACGTGAAGAGACTCCGAATGGATTGGGGGATGACATCCCCGCTTTTGATGATGATATGGCTGCTTATATCACTGGGAGAAAAGTTGGGTCTCAGGCAGAATTGCAGAAACTCCGTGACCAGATAGAGTCTGTTACCCGTAAGATGAAGGGTAAGGATGAAGACTTACTAGACTATGAGGCGATGACCTTTGAGGAACAGTTGCCTGCTCAGTTCAGAATGCCCGACATGGCCAAGTTTAATGGGAATGGAGACCCGAGAGTCCACCTGCAGCAATATGTCTCAGTCATGAGTTCAGTGGGCCTATCACAACGCCAAGTCCAAAAGATGTTTGGGATGTCACTCGAGGGGGCACCTGTGGTTTGGTATCATAGCCTTGAGAAGAAGGTTAAGGAAGATTGGAGGGAACTAGCTGATGCTTTTCTGAAGCAGTATGTTACAGACTTAGAGATTGACTTGTCACTCCGAGATTTGGAGAACACTAAGCAGAAGCCGGAAGAAAGCTTCAAGGAGTATGTAGATCGCTGGAGAAGCCAGCTTTTGAAAATGCAGACTCGGCCCTCAGAGAAGGACCAAATCAAAATGATCATCAAGGGTACTAAGCCCTCTATTTATAGTAAGCTGAGGAGGATGACTTCGATGATTTCTGATTTTCGACAGCTGAGGGAAACTGTCATGGATATAGAAGAAGAAGAAGCTGAGAACAGAAAGATCTATGGCCAGAATATGAGGACTTTTGGGGGGCATTCTGAGGCCAAGCCCGCTGCGGCCGAAGTCGCTGCCATCAGAAACAGGCAATTCTCCAACCTTGGTAGACCTTTGTCGGAGGTATTTGAAAAGTTGCAGGGACAAGGAATCTTGAAACCCTTAGAAGGCAAGTCACTTCCGCACCCCCCACCACCACACATAAATGTGAACCTTTATTGTCACTTCCACCAGCTACATGGCCATGACACCGACAACTGCACCCGCCTCAGGCATGAAATTCAAGATCTCATAGATTCCCATAAAATACCCAACCCATGAAAAGAAACCCTCAACCACCAAGCTTCTTACATGGATGACAGTGAAAGACCATAGGCCGAGGAAGAAGGCAGTGCTGCGGATGATGGAGATGTTCCTTCTAGTTTATTTGATCCATTTTTTTTAAAAAGACATTGATTTTGTTACTTGTTCGAACTCTTTTCCTCAACGATAATAAAGACGTTCATTTCGCTGAAACTCTTCTACAATATGAGTATATTTGAGAAAAATATTCAACCTTGGTACTATGGAATCCAGTGATGGACACAGGGAACATTCGAAATAAGCAAACAGAAAAGATAAGATAGACATTCAGAAATTGGGAAATAAAGGCAGTGAAAATGTCAGACTTGGAGGGGAATTAGTTCACCGAGCCGATCAACGTAGACAGATTGAAGCAGTAGCTTGCCTGAAGAAAAGAAGACTAAGCAGTCATCAAGAAAATTGACGGAAGACCTAACCCGACGGGATAAGAACATTCATACATGCATACACGTAACACATTTTGCATCCTTTCGTGTTTGTTCTGTTTTGTATTCACAGGTTTTGAAGAAAAAAAAAAAAAGAAAAGTGGCAAAGACAAGCCAAACAGAAGCAGTAACAGTACAATGTCAGCAGTCTTCAGGAATGAATCACATGGGTGAGGCCCATATGAGCAGTATCAGTCTGTGGGAGAGGCCCATATCGGTAGCAATTAAGGCCGAGGCCCACTTCATTATCAGCATTGACCGGGTATGGCATTCTGGGGCCAAGGCCCACTTCAGTATCAGCATTGCCGGGTATGGCATTCTGGGGGCGAGGCCCATACTACATCAGATCAGCATTGCCGGGTATGGCATTCTGGGGGCGAGGCCCGCATCACATCAGATCAGTTCCGCCGAGAATGGCACTCCGAGAATGGAGATATAGTCCGGGAATGGACAGCTCGAGAATGAGCAAGCCGAGAATGGCACTCCGAGAATGGAGATATAGTCCGGGAATGGACAGCTCGAGAATGAGCACGCCGAGAATGGCACTCCGAGAATGGAGATATAGTCCAGGAATGGACAGCTCGAGAATGAGCACGCCGAGAATGGCACTCCGGTAATGGAAGTACAGTTCAGGAATGAACAAGCCGGGAATGGCACTCCAAGAATGGAAGCACAGCTCGAGAATGAGCACGCCGAGAATGGAAGCATAGTTCGAGAATGAACACCTCACAGTAAAGGTTCGGGAATGGACCAACTCACAGTAACAGTTCAAGAATGAACACCTCACAGTAACGGTTCGGGAATGGACCATCTCACAGTAACGGTTCGGGAATGGACCAACTCACAGTAACGGTTCGAGAATGGACCACCTTACAGTAATGGTTCGGGAATGGACCACATCACAACACGGTTCGGGAATGAACCAGGGGTCGCAGCACCTCACCACCTAAATCAACTCAAACACGTGGAAAGTCAAGTGGCAGTTGGCTAGCCAGGTAAGTAAAAATGCATTGCATAGACTTTGATAGGATTGTCACTGTCACACACTGCACAAGTCCCATCAAAGTGGGGGCGACTGTAGGCATTGTATTTTTGCATGTGAAACCCGATGATGAGCCTCATTTGGAGGCACTATCTTTTAAGTCGCGGAAATCGCGGGAAACGGACGTCGGAAGGGAAGAGTCAAGAATTGACGGTTTTGTCGGATTTAGTTCACGTGTTTAGCTTCGGGTTCGCTGTTGGATCTCCGTTTTAAAACTTAACCTTAGCCCAAGCCCATTAAATCACATCCAATAACATTTAAAATATATGTCACAATTAAATACAAATTAAATTAAATTGAATTAAAACCAATTAAAATCCATTGAAACCAATTAAACTAAAATCAAATTAAATTAAAATAATTGAAATTAAAATAACCAATTGAATTAATTAAATAAACAAATTAAATATTAATTAAACAATATACCAAATTAAATAGAATAATTAATAAAATCAAATACCAAGATTAAATAATTCACTTCCAAATTAAAATCAATCAAAATAAAATAATTCCTAATTTAATTAAAACACTCACCAAATTTAAGAAATTCCTACCCAAATTACAATTATCTCTTGCCTAAAATATTCCAATCATATACACATAATTCTAAATTGATTTATTTCCTAATTAAGCCATGCAAACCCTAATTGATAACTATATAAACATAACCTAAATAACCCTGAGACTCTCGAAGACAGGGCACAAACAAAAACAAAGCAAAAAAAACCTTAGCCAAGCAACAACTCTTCACAGCCTTCATATTCTTCACGAAAGCCAAGCAAACACTTCAACTCACACCACCATCACGCCAAAAACTAGCCTTCATCAGCCTCTCAATTCACGCCCACCCTCTCCAATCAAACCACAACCTTCACGCATATACTACCTTTACTCACACCACCTTCACTCAAAGCCCACAACTTGCTCACACCTTCAACACGTCACAGCCTACAAGCCTCATCTTTGCCCATCAATAACTCCCTGCCTCACGTTGCAATTAAGCCACTAAACACAGCCCCCTTTGGCGCAACTTAAGCCACCTTCACAACCCCCCCTAATCCACGCCAAAAAAGCCCTAATACACCCCTAAACCACCATAAAACCCCCTGCAAACAGCCCCTACCTGCATGCCAAAACAGCCCACCAAATCACCTCACTGCAGTTCAAAAAAAAACTGCATTATTTAACAACTGAAACTGCACCTTTTCCCACCACCAAAACAGCAGCTAATACCCTTAAAACAGTCCCCTAAACAAACACCAAAAACAGTGAACAAATACAACCGAAATAGTAACCAGAAACTGCAGTCCAAAACAGTAGGAAACGGCAGCGAAATAGCAGCAAAACGGAGTGAAAACAGCGAGCAAAACAGCGAAACAGCGAGGTAAAACGCAAACCAGTGAACCAGAAAAGTTGCGGAGTGATAGCCCTTCCGACGGTTGTGAACGCGAGTCCGGAAGACGACTTAAAAGGTTAGACCTGAGGGTACCTTTCACATTATTTTCTTTTTATTATTTATTCGATTTTTATTGATTCTTTTAATTGTGTTTTAAATTATTTATTGAATATTGTTTGCATGTGATGTGTGTTGTGGCCATTGATTAAAATGGAAAATATGTCGGCTCTCGTGGTATATAGGATGGAAACCCAGACGTAAATTCCGTAGCCGATTCCGAATGGACGGTAGTGCGGTCTGTACTTGGGATACAACTCCACGTACCACTTGAGTAAACGAAGCATATTTCGCTTTATGTTATTTTGATTATTCGCACTTTATTATTCCGTCTTTTAATTTCCGCATGTTATTTATTTATGTTATGATGCGGTCGAGCGCATGGGCTTAGTGAGTTAGTCCAAAGGTCCCCTCTTTGAGAGACGAAGAGCCTAAAAGGCCACCTTTGTGACACTACTTTGCCGCGCCGGACGAAGTGTGTTTGGGTTGAATGTACGTTCAATCGGGCATATGAAGTCCTACACTTTTATTGTCTTTATTTCATGTATTGTGATGTGACACGCATGGGCTTAGTGAGTTAGTCCAAAGGTCCCCTCTTTGAGAGACGAAGAGCCTAAAAGGCCACCTTTGTGACACTACTTCGCCGCGCCGGACGAAGTGTGTTTGGGTTGAATGTACGTTCAATCGGGCATATGAAGTCCTACACTTTTATTGTCTTTATTTCATGTATTGTGATGTGACGCGCATGGGCTTAGTATGTTGGTCTAAAGGTCCTCTCCTTGAGAGACAAAGAGCCCCAAAAGGCCACCTTTACGGCAGTACTTCGCCGCGCCTCTTTTATTTAGTCATTCGCTTCATAATGTCTTTTTGAAAATTCATGCATCATATTGCATTGCGCATGGGCTTATCAAGTGAGATCAAAGGTCCTCCACTTTGAGGGATGAAAATGCTTAAAAGCTACCTTTGCTACAATGATTTGCCGCGCCCCTTAATCTGTTGTTATGTACGAGAAGTCATATATTCATATGTTCATGTATGTGTCATGTTGTTTACTGCATTTTGGAGGTCACTGCTGTGAACCGTTCGAACGCGTTCCGAAACGCCGCACGAACGCATGTTTTCTGTCTGGTCCCGTTCGAACGCGTTATCAAACGCTATACGGACGCGAACCTTCTGTTTACCGTTCGAACGCGTTTACGAACGCCGCACGAACACATGTTTTCTGTCTGGTCTCGTTCGAACGCGTTATCAAACGCCATACGAACGCGAACCTTCTGTTTACCGTTCGAACGCTTTTACGAACGCTACATGAACGCGAACACACTGAAATGAGACACTTTCATCACATGCCATGTATGATTGCTTCTTAGGTGATTTTTCTTATGAAACCCTATATGGTCATTCTTATCTTTGTACACATCATAATGAAAAGCATGTTTATTCCATTGGTTGCATCATTTACCTTAGTCTTGGTTTAACTTATTACAATTCATATATCTATGTCATGATAGCATTTGAGTATTATTTCTTGTGGTATATCGGATGGAAACCCAGACATAAATTCCGTAGCCGATTCCGAATGGACGGTAGTGCGGTCTGTACTTGGGATACAATTCCACGTACCACTTGGAAAAGTGCCCATATGTGTGCTTGTATGGTTAATATGTGTGCTTGCGTTTCCAAGAATACAACATGCCAATGAAATTGTCCGTTTGTTGATTTAATGTACTTCTAAACATGCAATCTTATATGTGAAATACATGTATATTTAGGCGCATATTTTATTTTATAAATGTGAACTTAGAAGCATGATACCCTTAGAAATAAGTGTTACTTCAGCCTGATTAAGTTATTACATAAATCCTTTCATTACAAGTGACATAAGTAAGGGACCATTCCGAACCCAACGGTTTGAGGTATTCCCTTGCGAGGGGTGAGTGCGGCCTTAAATCTCATCTTCCCGGTTCACACCGGGTGGCGACTCCATATTATTCTCCGGTTTAGTCCCCCGTGGCTACTCCGTACTCCCGACTAGGCCGCGAGCCTAGGACAGCATGCGTCGCCCAGTTTCTGTGTCCCACACTCACCTCTAATTTTCTTGATGTTTCTTTCATTTCCTCTATTGAAGATTTTGGAAGAAGTGTCATATGTGTTTTATTTTCTTGTAATTTCTTTATTTTTCAATAATAAAAGTATGTGTGTTTTTATTCAAAACATAAGTAGCTAATTTTATTATGTTGGGGGGTAAAAGATGAAACTCTAAATATGAAGAATATAAATTAATCTTACTTATATTATAATATATGAATTATAATTTGAAAACTAATATTTAATCTTCTCTTATATTTCAGGGTGTCTTGTTCGCTGTAGACAATCAAATATTGGTTGACACAATTAATACTTTACCTCATATTATATGAAAGAGTAATTTAAATTTGGACTAATTATTGACAAGCTTTGTTACCGTATTTATGGCTGGTTTTATATATTTGACATAGTTGAGTACCTAACTGGACTTGTTATAGATAAATGTTATCTCTGCCTTTATGGCTGGTTTTATATGTTTTGGCATAATTAATTCCTAAAATAAATTAACTGGATAATAATGACAATTTATATATTATAAAAAAGTAAGATTTCTCTATATTTAAAATATTAAGAGTGGATCCTCTAGTCCCAGCACTTTAATTTGTTGTTATTTATCAATTTAAAAATTGCCAATGATTTTAATCAAATCATTTTATTTTTACTCGAATTATTATTTATTTTACAAAATCTATTCCATGTGGATTGACCCCGGACTTACCAGGTTATTTTATTACTTCGACACTCTTATACTTGATGGGGGCGGATGTGGGACCCCTAGGGTCGGATCGGTGCCCCTCACAGCAGAAGTGGCTCTAACCCGTGGTAATAAAACATGAGTGTATTTTTAAATTTTTAATGAAATATAATATCCTATTACAAGTGTTTAGGGAAAAATCGGGGAGAAATCCGAGTCTGGAAAAACCAAATCGGGATAAAATCGGAGAGGGGAACATTTCCCTGTCCATACGCACCTAGTGTGCAGCAATGCACACATCATGCAGCATTGGCTGCATACAGCACTCCGCTGCTGGGCAGCGTTGCAACGCAATCGGGAGAATGTACTGAAACATATTTTTTTTTATTTTCTAAAACACTTTAAACACATTTAAAAACACCCAAACAAATTTTAATTTCAAAACCAACTAAAACACATGCTATACAACAAACATATATATATATATATTATATATATATATATATATATATAATATATATATATATATATATATATATATATATATATATATATATATATATATATATTTGACCAAATCACAAACAAATTGTGTTTATACTTCCAAAGTATCTATACATAATTAATTAGCCTAATTTCAACATCAAGCTATGCTATTATATATCCAATACATAATTCATCACTAGATGTCTCACTAAAGAAACACATAGCTTCGGAGAAGATCAAACTTACCTAACAAGCTTGATTACAATATCCAATCTTCTTCTCCTTGTTTTAATATTGTGGAGAACTTCCAAGGTTAGCAAGCTTGACTCCAAGATCCAATCTTGATTCTAATGCTTGCAAGCTTGATTTCAAGATCCAATCTTGATTTATGCTTGTTGAAATGTTGTAGAGAACTTCCAAAGCTTCTCTCACAAAATTTCTACTCAGGCTAATTTCTCTAACTCTTGCTTGTTTTAGCTTCCTCAAGCTTGTTATTTATAGCAAAACTTAGGCAATTTTTAATTAATAAAAATTCTAATCAACTTTTAGGTGGGCTTAATCTAATTTATCCAAATATGTATAATTAGGTGTGACTAATCACCTTTGTCTACCACTTTGATTTAATCCAATTAAATTTAGACAAAGTTTAATTAATGGATTATTTACATGTCTACTACTTTGATATAATCTAATTAAATCGAGTCAAATACACTTTTTATTACATATTTCTAATTACCAAAATATCCTCAAATGGTTGATATATTTATGAAATTACGACAAAGCCCTTGTGCAATTTTGGATTAATCCAATTAATCCAATTGAGTCAAAGTAAATAACCAATATTATCCAATAACACTTAATTATCTTAATTGATAATTATAATATCAAATATTATTTATTATAAAAATAATAGGCTACTCAAGTGCTTAACGAGTACACTTCATATTGTGGGACTCTCTAAGTCCAGACACGTTCGTCATATAAGCCTACCTTATGTGCACGCAATTCGGCCACCTCCGAATTCACGAAGGACACGAACGACCTTTATGAACCATACAAATCGAGGTCATCACATATGTTTATCAATCCCTTCGTCGTAGGCTATCCGAGTTGTGCTTAGGAAACATAGATTACACCGTCAAGTTTCCTAAGCACACATCTCATGTTGACATGTCAACGATTCTCTATAACTAATTAGAAACCATTTCTGATATATCTGATCCACCCTAAGTGATCGACTTTGGAAAAAGTCTTAAGAATCGTGACTTACTGACATGGATACCAAAACCCCTTATGGTACACATACATGCTGACAGATCTTATCTTGATATGCACTTGATTAACGAGTGTATCGGTCCACACCCAATGAACATCTAGCGGTCAGACCATGAAAGGTCTTTGACATATATGGCATTAAAGTGTGGAGGATCATATACAAAATCAATGCGATCCTATAGTCAAAGGTAGACCCGGCCGACGGTTCGATTCTGGTTTGGAACCGAACCGAACCGGCCGATTTCCGATTCCAAACTGAAGTGGAACCGGAACCGATCGGTTCGGTTGGAACCTTTTTTTTTTTAAAAAAAATCGAAAATAAATTAAAATAAATGAGATTAATTTAATAAATAAATAAAATTATTACATTGAAGAGCTTGAGCTTAAATTTTTAAAAATTTAAATTGCCTACGTATCCTCCAGGGGTGAGAGGAATCAAAACTCACGTAGTTCCATTACAATTTTAAGATATTTCCCCTTTGTAAATTTACAATTTTATAATTATCAATCATTATTATCAGTTGATCTTTCAGCTCCGGTTCCGCTTGCACTTGTTGTTGCAGATGCATTATCGAACAAATCTTCAAAATCATCGGGGGCATCTTCTTGTTGTCTCAGATCAGCTCGAGTCCAATCATCCACACAAGCTGTTGCTTCTAGAGTGCTTGTATGTAATGAAGATCGTCTAGCTTCAAATATATTTCCTCCCAAGCTGAAGGCTTGCTCAACCGCAATGGTGGAAATATGCGTTGTCAATATCTCTTTAGCAACGGTGGAAATAGGCTTCCACCAGTCAAGGATTTTAAAATTTTTACTAACTAAACTTTCAGTAGGAAACTCGAAATTTGTAGATAAATAATTATCTAATTCGGGGTTATTAGTTGTCGTATCCCTAGCTTTTTTATTTCGTTGCAATAACCAACGATCCCCTGCGCTAAGTCTTGTTTGAATTACTGGTTCGCTACTACTAGATTCACCTAATGTTCCTAAGTTATATCTTACAATATAATCATTAAATAACTCAATTAAATCATTTTTTAATTTCGTCATTATTCTTGTAATATCAATTTCATCTAATATTCCTAAATAACCATAGTAAGCTTGTAAAACACCATTCAAACCTTCTAATTTAAATCTAGGATAAAAAACAACAGCAATAAGATAAAGTAAGGGAATGTCTCTAAAATAATTCAACCATTTTACCTTCATAACAGTAATGGCTTCTAATAAAACAATATCATTAGGATCGCTACTTTCAGCATGTTCATTGAGAGCACCAACAATATTCAAACTTTCAAGAAGAAGTAAATGTGCTGTTGGATAATAAACACCGCTAAAAGTTAAAGTAGCTTTATTAAAAACTTTTAAAATATCTAAAAAATTTTCACAAATATCCCATTGACTAGGATAAAGTGTGACATTTTGAACATGTTGAGAAAAAAAACTACATAATGCATCTTAGTATTGAAATGCTTGACATAAAAGAAAATAAGTTGAATTCCAACGTGTTGGAACATCTCTTGAAAATTTAATCGGTTTAATACCATTTATTTTACAAAACTTCATCCATTCTCTCCTAACTTGAGAATATGACCAAATACAACTAAGTGCCATTTTAATAGGATCAAGGAAAGGTGATAATAATTTTAGACCGTCTTGAACACATAAGTTAAGGACATGACATGTACAACGAATATGAAAAAATCGACCCCCTAAATTTGGTTGACATAAGGATTTTAAATCATTGATGGATGCAGTATTTGCAGATGCATTATCAAATCCAATTGTTAAAATTTTATCTACTAAATCATATTCATCAAAAATTACCTTCATCATTCTATAAATATTTTGTGTATTATGTTGGTCATCAAAAACTCTAAATGCAATAAGTCGTTTTTGCATGGTAAATGATGCATCAATCCAATGACAAGTCACACCCATGTATGAGTGTGTTTGCCAATGGTCACTCCAAATATCAGAACATATAGAAATACGACTTTTCATCTCTTTAAATATTTCATTTAAAATAATTTTACCATCTTTATATAATTTAAAAATATGATGTTTTGTTGTGTTTCGAGTCATTCTACATGCAAAAGGATTTAAAGCATTATGTACGTAATTAGTAAAATGAAGTTTTTCACCAAAGCTTAAAGAAAGATGTGCCATACAAGTTAATTTCGCAAATTCTTCTCTATTTTTTACATCAGAATATTTAAATAAATCTACAGCACTCATGCCTCTACTAGATGATGCGTACCTGGCCATTTGAGTTTGCGTCGTATCAATTCCAAGTTCAATCGGATGATGTCTTTCCAGGTGCTTAATCATATTGCCGTATCCACCAGAAAATTTGTAGGTAACCCCACAATAGTTGCAAATTGCTCTTGAACTATCATCGTTTAATTTTCCTACATGAAAATGAATTCTGAAAACATCCGAGGAACGAGCCTTAACTTCTCTTCTCCGTGATTATGCACCGACACTAGGGTCGCTCTCTTGGGTTGGCATATTTGACATGAAGTTCTCAGCTGAGCTTGTCATTTTTCGTTTAAGAAATAAGTGAGAAAAATAAAAAAAATTGACTAATTGCGAATGAAAATAACTAATTGAATTGAGATTGAGAATAAGAGAATTGTAGGAATTGAGAGAGTTGAGAATTTGGTGTGTTGAAATAATGAAAAATGAATCCTATTTATAGAGTTTTAGAATTTTTTTGATACAAAAAATGCCCCTAAATATAACCGTTTTATTACCGTTATTAGGGATATATTAGGAATTTATAATTTTTTTTATGCCTTAAATTATGCATTTTTTTTTTATTTTGGCTCCCTGCTCTCCCCCAACGACTGGTAGCCGTTGGGGTTAGGGTTCCTGTTGGAACCCTACGTTTCCAACAGGAACCCTACGGTTCCGACCAGAAGCGTTTCGGTTTCGGTTGGAACCGTTGAACCGGTGAAACCTTATGGTTCCACCGGTTTGGACTGGTTCGAGTACCTTCCGGTTCCAACCGGTTCGGTTCCGGTTCGGAACCGGAACCGTGGCCGGGTCTAGTCAAATGATCACATATGCTACTCGACTCGAGGAGATTCCTATTGACGGTGGTGTGTACTTCCAACTATTATGAATCACTTGTGAGTCATTAAGTGTTCGCTCCAACGAATACCCACATGTCTATATGAGCTTTCAAAGCTCATAGTATTTCGGGTTAAACAATTAGAACTCCAATTCCAATATAGACATGTGCTAGTCTTCCAGGTTATAGGAATTCGACCGTATTCCAAAACCAACGAGTATGAATATTTACTTTTAGTTTATAATAGTAATACTATTCCAATGTCGGACCACCCAGTGTCTAGTATTACTACAAAACTATTCTAAGGTCGATGTCATTTTCAACATATTTATATATATCAATCTAATATGCATAATGACATTGCCACTTATAAGGTTTGAAATAAAAATGTAGTTATTTTATTAATAAATAATAAAATATAATGTATAATACATTATTCAGATTGGAGCTCCAAGCACCAACTCCCACTTGCTTCATGCCAATCCAGATGGTATTGTAGTCATATCTCCTCCAAATGTTTATCGAATAATTTAGAAGGTAAAGCCTTAGTAAGTGGGTCTGCTATGTTGTCTATTCCTTGAACCTTCAAGACCACTATGTCTTTTCGTTCAATAATCTCTCTAATCATGAGATATTTTCTTCCACGTGTTTAGACTTGGAATGCGCCCTCCGCTCCTTAGCATGCGCAATGGCTCCGCTATTATCATAATATAGTGGGATCGAATCTGCAATACTAGGTACAATTCCAAGTTATGTGATAAAATTTCTAATCTAGACAGCTTCTTTAGCAGCTTCCGAAGCCGCTATAAATTCTGCCTCAGTGGTGGAATCAGCCGTTGAGCCTTGCTTTGAACATCGCCAACTAACCGCACCACCATTATGTTGGGTTTCTAGGTTTAGTCCCAAGATCAAAATAAGCATAGAAATGTGAATGAATATACAAAGAAGAGTGGCAGAAACACACTTACAATGATTGATTTTGAGATGTGTTGAGAAACAAAATGAACTCCTAGATCACTTTGTGTATTCGGTCAAGGGGTCCCTCCAAGCTCCAAGCTCCAAGCTCCAAGCTTTGTCTTGTGATTCCAAGCTCTCAAGTTGGTTTCCCTAACACCTTGATATGATTCTTTGATGAGTGATAGCCCTTTCAAAAATTTTACAACAAAATTTTTCTATTTCTTCCTTCAATATTCGGTGAAATGAAGAAGAAAATTGGGAGAGTTTTCTTGCTACATGTTTTCGGCAATGAGAGAGAATGATAAGGCTTGTGTAATTGATTTCAAAAATCAATTAATGGATATACCAAATATTGGTTTGGTAAAAGTCATTCAAGCCATGACTTTGGAGTGTAAATCAAGCATCCACCAACTTCACCAAAACCCATCACCAAAAAGCAACTTTAAAGTGACAAGTGATGTGACATGTGATGTGACATATGAGCCCCACTCGATTCCAAATGTGAGTGGGCCCGCAAACACTCCCGGGCTCGGGTTCTCTAATTACAAATTAACGAACTTCCGTTGCGACGTAATTAAATCGAATTTAATTAAATAATTATGCCTAGCAAAATTACTATTCACAACGCTAACGAATTAATTCTAAATTAACTCGTTTGCCCGAATTAAAATCTAATTTTAATTCCGCGTCGAAATCTAATTTCGTTTAATATATCAAATATATTATTTTATCGATTAATTCCAAATTAATCTTTCTCTCTCTTCAAATAGTACTTTATCCCAGATAAAGTCTCTCCGCAATTAATCCCAGATTAATTAAGCTCGAATCATACATCATCGGTGAATCTTCGAGAAGCGACCCAAGAGATCCCTGGAAATGTTGGCAGTAAATCCGGTCGTCGGACTATCGGAACACGTACGTACCAAGTACTACGTTTTTACCGATTTACGAGACAAGGTTGGCTTCTAGCAAAGCGCCATGCCTACCCAATTCTCCAGAAATATTCTTAATGGAATATACGATCTATATCAGGCGTAGTATACGTAGTATTGCGTATTGTGATAATTTATCGAATGTCACATGCAAGACCTGGGGCTGGAATAGTGTCTGCCCCGTACGAAACATATATCGGATCACCAACAACTAGTCTCTTTATTATCGAATAATCATGACCTAGTCATATTATCCTGATGGTTGCAACCCTTAGAGAACGAGTTATGTATCCATGCGTGATCATCATCTCCATATGACTGAAGTGATACTTCCGTCTTGACATCACATCCAATACACTACGATTCTCAATAAACCCAGAAGAGGCATACACAGAACCTGTTAAAGTCTTGGACGACCAAAACCAAAGCGTATTGATTGTCGCAAGTACTAGCAATGCAAGTCTCAGGTTAAGAGCAAATACACCTACCCTGATGCGGATTCCCATAGACACATAGTCATACTACCAATGGGATTCCGCGGGGTCTATCCAGAGCGAAGCTATTTTCCGTACCATCGGTAAAACACAACCTCCTATCACACTTGCATAAGTATCCAATACTTAAATACATGAGAATTATGTTGTTACGCTTCCATAACACGCACAAGTGCAATACTAGTCTATTCCGCATTATCGATGTCCAGTCTCGATAATACTACGACTATAGATATTTAATGATTAAACCTTTACGGGTTGATACTGTCTCATATCTTATCAATCTTGAACTAATCATAAGGACTTTCATCATTCACACATTTAAGTAATCTAATTACGAAATGATAAAAGGCAATTTCCATTGCTACATAATTAATTTGTACAAAAACACAATGCCTTTTACAAATAGTGACGCTATGGGTCATAATTGTCCAACAATCTCCTACTTGGCCTATAACCAGTCACTCAAGCATCTAAATTCTGAACTATGTACATGTTGCTCAAACTTTTGCTAAGGAATGACTTTCGTCAGCGGATCTGCAATGTTGTCCTCTGATGCGACCTTCTCGATCTTCACATCTCCATGATGTATGATCTCACGAATCAGATGGAAACGTCGAAGAACATGCTTGGATCGTTGATGAGACCGTGGTTCCTTAGCCTGCGTTATAGCCCCGTTATTGTCACAATACAATGAAATGGACTCAGCTGCTAACAGAACTACTCCTAATCCAATTAGGAATTTTTGGATCTAAACTACCTCTTTTGCGGATTCAGCTGCAACGATATACTCCGTTTCTGTTGTTGAATCGGCAACAGTCTATTGCTTGGAAGATTTCCAGCTCACTGCTCCGTTATTCAAACAAAATATGTACCCGGATTGCGACTTACAGTCATCTTTGTCGGTTTGGAAACTTGCATCGGTATACCCAGTTACCTCAAGTTCTCCATCTCCATAGATTAAAAAAGCATCCTTAGTTCGTCTAAGATACTTAAAGATATTCTTAACCGCCATCCAGTGACCTTCACCTGGATCGGCCTGATAGCGACTACACATGCTCAAAGCATAGGAGACATCAGGTCGCGTACATATCATGGCATACGTGATCGATCCGACTGTCGAGGCGAACGGTATCCGACTCATGCTGTCTCTTTCATCTTGAGTTTTAGGACACATGTCCTTAGATAGAGTGAAGCCATGTGAAACTGGCAACAGTCCCCTCTTGGACTGATCCATGTTGAATCTCTTCAACACTTTGTCAATGTACGTACTCTGGGAGAGTCCAAGCAGCTTTCTGGATCTATCCCGGTAGATCTTTATTCTTAGAATAAAGGCTGCTTCTCCCAGATCTTTCATGGAGAATTTGAATGAAAGCCAAGCTTTCACCGACGTTAACATGGGAATGTCATTGCCAATAAGCAATACATCATCAACGTAAAGGACAATGAATGTCAGTGCTCTCCCACTACCTTCTTATATACACAAGGATCATTTGAACGAAATCATATTCTTTTATGATCTCATTAAAGCGTTGGTTCCAAGAACGCGATGCTTGCTTCAATCCATAAATGGATCGATTTAACTTACAAACCTTGTTTGTAAGTCGCGGCATGACAAAACCGTCAGGCTGTTGCATATAAACATCCTCCAAAAGGTTTCCGTTAAAGAAAGCAGTTTTGACGTCCATCTGCCATATCTCGTAATCGAAATATGTAGCTATAGCAAGCATTATCCGAATGGATTTAATCATGGCAACGTGTGAGAAAGTTTCATCGTAATCGACACCATGTCGTTGACGATACCCATTCGCTACAAGCCTAGCTTTGTACGTTTGTACGTTGCCATCCATGTCAGTCTTCTTCTTGAAACCCATTTGCATACAATAGGCTTTACGCCTTCTGGTGCATCAACCAGTGTCCAAACTTGGTTGGTGTATATGGAATCCATTTCGGACTTCATGGCATCTTTCCATAAACCGGAGTCGATACCTTGTATCGCTTCCTCATACATAGCCGGCTCATCTTCCTCAATGGGATTGATATCTACATGAGGTGAGATCAGAAACCCATACCTCTCAGGTTGTTTCCTGACTCTCTCCGACCTACGTGGTCCTTGTGTATTCGAAGATTGTGGTACAGCTTCATCCTTGATGAACTGTTCATGTTCCGTTGAGGATTCTATGCCATGAACAGTATCACTCCGATTTTCATCGAGTTCTACTTTCCTCCCACTTATCACTGCATTTAGCAATTCCTTCTCAAGGAAAACCGCATGTAGTGCAACAAAAACTTTGTTCTATTGTGGGTGATAGAAGTAATATCCTTTGGTTTCCCTAGGATATCCTAAAAAAAGGCATTTATTCGATTTGGGTTCAAGTTTAGTACCTTCCAAATGTTTTATGTATGCCCAGCATCCCCAAATCTTCAGGAATGAGAAACCCGGTTTCTTTCCTGTCCATATCTCATACGGAGTCTGTTGAACAGAATTTGACGGAACCTTATTCAAAATAAGTATTGCACTGTTTAATGCATATCCCCAAAAGGAAATAGGTAGCTCAGTGCGACTTATCATAGACCTTACCATATCTAACAAAGTTCGGTTTCTCCATTTGGACACACCGTTTAATTGCGGTGTTCCAGGAGGAGTCCACTATGAAAGAATACCATATTCTTTCAAGTAATCAAGAAAATCATTGCTTAAGTATTCGCCACCACGGTCTGACCGTAATGTCTTAATACTTTTACCGGTCTGTTTTTCAACTTCGTGTCGAAACTCTTTGAATTTCTCAAAAGTTTCTGACTTGTGTCTCATAAGATACACATAACCATAACGCGATGCATCATTAGTAAATGTTACGAAGTATTCGTATCCACCTCTAGCCTGGCTAGACATGGGCCCAAAAACGTCACTATGAACAAGGTCTAACAGTTCTGTGGCTCGCACACCTTTATCGCTAAAAGGCGTCATATGAATTTGGATCAAATCCGTCTAAGTACCCACTCTTTGAAAGTGTGGATCTGCGAGTCTTGTTTCTGTGTCCCAGACGACAATGCCACATATATGTTTCATCTTTATGACTTACTTTAAGCCTTTTGTTTGTTACAGAATATGGTTGAGCTTGATTTATATTCAAAATATAAAGACCATTATTTACAACTGCAGTGCAAATTTCTATATCATTTTTATACATAAAACACCCTGTGTTTCGAAATACAAAAGTATACCCACACTGGGTTAACATAGATACATAATAATATTCCTAGTCAAACTAGGTACATAATAACAGTCTGTTAGTTCAAGTACATGCCCCGATGGCAGTTCTAAAACAAAAGTGCCAATGGCCAAAACAGCGACATATGTCCCATTTCCAACATGCAGGTCAATCTCTCATGACGCCAGTTTTCTGCTAATCCGCAGATCCTGCACATCAGTACAAATGTGAGTACTACAACCAGAATCAAAAATCCAATTTTTAAAACTAGAAGTAGTCATGTTTATTTCTATAACAAACATACCTTAGGCCGGTGCCTTGCTCGCCTTTATCTCCTTCTGGAGCACCTTGTACTCGCGGCAGTCACGTTTCCAATGACCCCGCTTCCCGCACTGGAGGCAAACATCCTGAGATTTGTCCTTAGGCTTCCCAAAAGCCTTTGACGCTTTGCCTTTGCCCTTCTTTTTCTTCTTCTTCTTGATACCTCCAGTCGCCTTGGGCCCAGCCCTCGGAGTCCGAGATGTAGAAGTGAAGTGCGCCTCACGCTTCTTGCCCTTAAGAAGTTCATTTTCTGCCTCAAGCAGCGTGGACATCAGCTCTCCAAGAGTCTACTCTTGGTTCATCATGTTATAGTTATTGATGAACCCACTCCAAGTGTCGTGGAGAGACTGCAAGATCAAATCTATAGAGGTCTCTATCTCAAAGACAATCCCCATTTGTCCAAGCTGCTCAATATCGGAAATCATCTGTGTAACGTGATGTTCAACAGACGTACCCTCCGACATCCGAGCACAGAAGAGCTTCTTCTGTAACTCATATCTTTGCGATCTAAGGTTAGATCGGTGCAGATCATGTAATTTCGCCAACATGTTATAGGGATCCAATCTTTTGTTCTGTCGACGGAATTACTGAGTCATAGCAGCAAGCATGATAGATTGAGCAGTTGCGTTATCATCACTATGTGTCTTCAAAAGATCTAACTCGAGCAACTGATCAGATCTGGGCTTAGGCCCAAGAGGTCTCTCTATAGTATATAGCAGCCTCTTGGATCCAAGGACTATCCTTAGATTCAGTTCCCAATCGGAGAAGTTAGTGCCGTTGAAGACATTCTCTCCCATGATTATGTCACGGACACTACTCTTTCCGGTCATTTTAACTGCGATAATCTAATTATCCAATTAACAATGTAGGGTACAGTCCAACTGTTACAAGAAAAATAACATCATATTAGTCCAACTAATAAAATAATTTTGACGAAATATTTGAAAGCGCGTAAAGCTAAGTATTTGAACGAAATTGCAAATTCAATACTAGCCTCCCACTATTTTTCGGCGAGCCTCTAACCCTCTGTGGAGTACTTGGGAAACCTAGTTTCCTAGTGGGCTAGGATCCCGTTAAATAACACACAACCTTGACTTTGGCCAACAAGCTGTATGATATTTAACTAGGTAGATCTCAAAGATCAATTGGATCTCATAATTCCTAGATCCGGTAGGTGGACCTCCAAGTCCGAAACATATATACAATATATATGCCAATATATCCAATATATTTTCCTAACCTTTTCCTCTGAATCAACTAAGCCTTGGCTTTAGCACAACAAGCTTAATGATTACAGTTAAGCGGGACCCATTGACGTTGGAAAGCTTCGTAATCAATGTCGATGGACAAGAAGTGATCTTGAATTTGGCCAACAAATCACAACTTGGACAAAGACACCGATATGGAACAAAGCTTTCATGATTCAAACATATCCGTAATTGACAAAGGTCTTGACTTTGGCCAACAAACCAGTGCCAATTTTGGATATTGAGTAAGAATCACTCAATGGAAGGAAAAACACTTAATATGTTTTGAGGGTTTTTCGCGTAAATTGGCAACCAATTTATTATCTTTGTTAGGTCTCATCATACACCCTTAAGCATGCATTCTAAAAGCATAATAAGGCACGGAAAGTAAATTAAGAACGATATGCGGATGGATATTTAACAACTTGTTCCTAGAACAAATCACTCTCTTTCCTCTCCCCGGCTAGCACTATTCTACTTCTACCCAATTACATAATACAATAATAGAAACCTCATTACATTGAGGGGAATTAGGTGAGAAGAGAATACAAAGAAATAATGAGAGATAAGGCTGGACACGCAGGTCCAATTTAATAAATTCTAAATTTACAACAATTTCCAAAATTGCCCTTTCCCTTCTAATATCCATCCGATATACGCTATTCATTCAACACATCCATGTATTCATTCATAGCATGCAATTCAATCAATCTAATCCAATTAATTAATCTTTGAATTATGTGATCATCCAATGTTCAAACAACGATTTGATTTTGCGCGAGTCCAACTCGTTTGAGAATAAGTACTCAAAGTATGAATTCTTGAATTATATCGAACTACTCGTTAAATCTAATTTAATTCGTATTCAATACTAATTCATTTATTTAATTACAAATTAAATAACTACATTTTCTTTAATGCGCTTTAACGACTTAGATTCCAAATCTAATCTTATCGGGTCTCAAAGCCCAACTAACATCCAATGTTTGTTTAATTAAAGTCCGATGGGCTTTCAATTGATTTCATAAGGCATGGGCTTTGGTCAATATGGGTCAAACCCAATTACCAAGCCCAATTAAGGAATCACCCTCATTTGCCAAGAAACCAATTTCGGCCCATAAGGCCCAATTAAACTTTTAAAGCCCATTTGTTATATTTGGACATAATGGAATGATTTAGGCCCAATATGGATCCAATCCAATTGGCCTAAACCAACTTGGCCCAACCAAGCCCATTATGCCCAAATACAACAATTATAAGCCCAATTCAAAATCAAGCCCAATTAATCAAATTTTAAAATTCAAAATTTTATAATTCAATTAACCAAAGTGTAATACATCAATTAATTATCCAAATTAATATTTCCAAAATACGAATTTAATCAATTAATTATGTATTCATTTGTTCAACTTATGTCCAACATTTTTGAACCAAAAATCATCTCATTACATGCTCAATAGGTCACGACATTTGTGGGTATTTTATGTTCGATTTCATTTTCAATCAGATTGAATTTTAAATCAACATTACCCAATTGTTTCAAGTCATCCAATGATCAAAAAAACTAAAAATACCATGACTTATAAGGGTAAGAAGCATTCGGCCAAGCCTAGCTTTGGGCAAAAAAATGATCCAATCAACTTTTCATAAAATTGATCATATAAAACTTCAATACATCATCATTCAAGAATACTCAATCAATCAATTTTATCAAATCATGCTCAAATTGATTTTACCCAAATTTTACCCTAATTCATTTCATGCTCAAATTGGCTCATAGATACCATTGTTGGGTTTCTAGG
Organism: Zanthoxylum bungeanum; assembly: GCA_019454045.1. Lineage (NCBI taxonomy): Eukaryota > Viridiplantae > Streptophyta > Magnoliopsida > Sapindales > Rutaceae > Zanthoxylum > Zanthoxylum bungeanum. The sequence goes on along the minus strand of SKCR01052062.1, from coordinate 4,041 downwards.
TTTAGTCCCAAAATCAAAATAAGCATAGAAATGTGAATGAATATACAAAGAAGAGTGGCGAAAACACACTTACAATGATCGGTTTTGAGATGTGTTGAGAAGCAAAATGAACTCCTAGATCACTTTGTGTATTCGGTCAAGGGGTCCCTCCAAGCTCCAAGCTCCAAGCTCCAAGCTTTGTCTTGTGATTCCAAGCTCTCAAGTTGGTTTCCCTAACACCTTGATATGATTCTTTGATGAGTGATAGCCCTTTGAAAAATTTTACAACAAAATTTCTCTATTTCTTCCTTCAATATTCGGTGAAATGAAGAAGAAAATTGGGAGAGTTTTCTTGCTACTTGTTTTCGCCAATGAGAGAGAATGATAAGGCTTGTGTAATTGATTTCAAAAATCAATTAATGGATATACCAAATATTGGTTTGGTAAAAGTCATTCAAGGCATGACTTTGGAGTGTAAATCAAGCATCCACCAACTTCACCAAAACCCATCACCAAAAAGCAACTTTAAAGTGACAAGTGATGTGGGCCCGCAAACACTCCCGGGCTCGAGTTCACTAATTCAAAATTAACGAACTTCCGTTGCGACGTAATTAAATTGAATTTAATTAAATAATTATGCCTAGTAAAATTACTATTCACGTCGCTAACGAATTAATTCTAAATTAACTCGTTTTCCCGAATTAAAATCTAATTTTAATTCCACGTCGAAATCTAATTTCTTTTAATATATCAAATATATTATTTTATCGATTAATTCCAAATTAATCTTTCTCTCTCTTCAAATAGTACTTTATCCCAGATAAAGTCTCTCCGCAATTAATCCCAGATTAATTAAGCTCGAATCATACGTCATCGATGAATCTTCGGGAAGTGACCCAAGAGATCCCTGGATATGTTGGCAGTAAATCCGGTCGTCGGACTATCCGAACATGTACGTACCAAGTACTACATTTTTACCGATTTACGAGACATGGTTGGCTTCTAGCAAAGCGCCATGCCTACCCAATTCTCCAGAAATATTCTTAATGGAATATACGATCTATATCAGACGTAGTATACGTAGTATTGTGTATTGCGATCCAGTATCAGATGTCACATGCAAGGCCTGAGGCTGGAATAGTGTCTGCCCCGCACGAAGCATATATCAGATCACTAGCAACTAGTCTCTTTATTATCGGATAATCATGACCTAGTCATATTATCCCGATGGTTGCAACCCTTAGAGAACGAGTTATGTATCCCCGCGTGATCATCATCTCCATATGACTGAAGTGATACTTCCGTCTTGACATCACATCCAATACACTACGATTCTCAATAAACCCAGAAGAGGCATGCACAGAACCTGTTAAAGTCCTAGACGACCAAAACCAAAGCGTATTGATTGTCGCAAGTACTAGCGATGCAAGTCTCAGGTTAAGACCAAATACACCTACCCTGATGTGGATTCCCATAGACACATAGTCATACTACCAATGGGATTCCGCGGGGTCTATCCAGAGCTAAGCTGTTTTCCGTACCATCGGTAAAACACAACCTCCTATCACACTTGCATAAGTATCAAATACTTAAATACATGAGAATTATGCTGTTACGCTTCCATAACACACACAAGTGCAATACTAGTCTATTCCGCATTATCGATGTCCAGTCTCGATAATACTACGACTAGGGATATTTAATGATTAAGCCTTTATGGATTGATACTGTCTCATATCTTATCAATCCAGAACTAATCATAAGGACTTTCATCATTCACACATTTAAATATTCTAATTACGAAATGATAAAAGGCAATTTCGATTGCTACATAATTAATTTGTACAAAAACACAATGTCTTTTACAAATAGTGACGCTATGGGTCATAATTGTCCAAAACATTAAGGGTAAATATGTATCTAGATGTTGATTTTCTATCATCTGGATCTCTCTGGAAGTTGGAATCTGTATAACCCTTAACTTGTAGCTCATCTTCTCCATATATGAGAAACTTATCTTTAGTACCATTAAGATATTTCAAGATATGTTTCACGGTTATCTAATGATCAATACCTTGATCAGATTGATATCGGCTAGTAATACTAACGCCAAAATTGATATCAGGTATTGTACATAGCATAGCATACATAATGCTTCAAATACTAGACGCATATGGCAAGTTAAACATTCTAACTCTCTTTTCCTTAGACTAAAGTGCTATTTTCTTCGAAAGATGTATGTCGTGTAGGAAATGTACATTTACTGCCTTGTAGTTGGTAAAACCATACCTTTATAATATTTTATTTATGTACGTTGATTGCGACAACCCTATAAGCTTCCTAACTCTATCCCGGTAGAGCCTTATACCCAACATATATGAAGCTTCACCCATGTCATTCATGGAGAAGTTCTTGCAAAGGTAGGTTTTCACACTTTGCATCAATCCTATATCATCACCAATGATACAAATATAGTCTCAAATAAGGAATACTATCATGCTCCCACTAACTTTCTTATAAACACATGGTTCTTCTTCGTTCTTGATGAATCTAGATAATCTAATTATCTCATCAAAATGACGATTTCAGCTTCGGGATGTCTGTTTAAGTCCATAAATAGACTTCTGGATCTTATAAATCAAGTTTGAAGTCTCACTGGATACGAAACCCCCTAGTTTTTCTATATAGATATCTTCCTTAAGGAATCTATTTAGGAAAGTGGTTTTCACACCCATATGTCATATCTCATAGTCATGATATGCAGTAATGGCTAAAAGAATCCTATTTGATTTTAGCATGGCTACTGGTGAAAAAGTTTCCTCATAGTCAACCCTAGGATTTTGAGTGTAACTTTCCGCTACCATTCAGGCTTTAAAGGTTTCCAACTTTCCATCGGGCCCTCACTTCTTTTTATAAACCCATTTACAACAAATAGGTTTAAATCCTTCAGGAAGCCCAACTAAGTCACGGACTTGATTGTCATGCATAGAATCCATCTTGGACTTCATGGATTCCTACCATTTTCCCGAATTGATATCCAATTTCACTTCTTTATACGTTATCAGATCTGTTTCCTCCAAGAGGAGAACATCAAGGCTCGCATCAGACGTTAAAAATAATCTCTCAGAAGGGCTTTATCCAATATCGGTAATGATATTATTTGTCTGATAAGAGATGGTACATAATAACAGTCAAGTAAAATTAATTTACATATATTATGGAGATCTAGAACAATTGTTCCTATGTCCTTGACATCCAATGTCTCTCCATTCCTAACTCTAAGCTGGATCTCCACTTTGTTCAGTCTTCTTTAATCCTCATGACCTGCATGGAGTTGCAAATATGAGTGGGAATGCCGGTGTCTAACACTCATCTACTATTTGCATTTAAGGCTAATGAGATGTCAATAATAGGAAAAATATAAAGCGTACATGAGGGTCCCACATTTCCTTTTAGCTCTGAATAGTCTTTCTTCCAATGTTCAGACTTCTTATAGTGTAGACATTGGTCAAGGGCTACATGCGGTTTTGCAACTTTGTTCTTCTTGGATTTTCTCTTTGATATCTTCATCTTTCTCATTTTGATTTTCTTAGACTTCCTAGAAGTCTTTGAAGAGCTTGCTTCACCATGGAGGTACAAAGTGGGATTTCCTTTCATCAAATCATTCTCCATCGTACGTAACATGTTATGAAGTTCTTCATAACTGGCTTGCATCGAATGCATATGAAAATTTAACACAAAGCCAACATAAGTATCAGGCAAAGAAAACATAATCAAATTTTGGCCTAACCATTGATCGATCACAATGCCACGTCGTTCCAAATGTCAGATCTAGTCGATCATGTTCAAAACATGAATTCTGACCACTCTTCCATCCTTGAGCATAGCGTGGAATAATTCTTAGACCTCCGATATATTCCTATTTATTGATTTTCTTCGAACAACTTCTTGAGTGTTCTCATAATGCTCCAAGCATTAGGTACCTCTATGTATTGTCTTAGAAAATCTGGAACCATCGATCTTAAAACGTAGGATTTCACCCTTAGGTTATCATGTTGGACA
>SKCR01052061.1:0-28834 GCA_019454045.1 Zanthoxylum bungeanum | reverse complement strand
CCCTTCAAGCTACTCCAAGATTCGGCCAAGAGAAGCTTTGTTGATGAAGATGATGAAGCTCCAAGATTTAGGATTCCAAGCTCTAAGATTCGGTTCCCTATCACCTTGTATTTGACCCTTGTTGTGATAGCAAAGATGAAAGAAAAACAACTCCAAGAACACCTCCAAGGCTCACGGTTTTGCTATTTTTGGGAGAGAGAAAATGTTTAGTTTTTCTTCTTCTATTTGGCTTCAAAAACGTAAATTAAGAATGAAAAAACAATTACCAAATATTTGGTAAATGGTTTACAAAAGTCAAAGCCAATTTTGGCTCCAAAATTGTAATAAATGGCCACACCTAACTCCATCATGAATAGTGACAACATGTCACTCACCAAAAGTGACTTTTGACATCTATCACAAATAAATGACAAGTGATGTGACTCGCGATGTGACTTGTGGGCCCCACTCGAATTCAAAATGTGAGTGGGCCCGCAAACACTTCCGGGCTCGGTTTCGCTAATTCCGAATTAAAGAACTTCCGTCGCGACGTAATAATTATGCCTAGCAAAATTACTATTCACGTCGCTAACGAATTAATTCTAAATTAACTCGTTTGCCCGAATTAAAATCTAATTTTAATTCCGTGTCGAAATCCAATTTCGTTTAATATATCGAATATATTATTTTATCGATTAATTCCAAATTAATCTTTCTCTCTCTTCAAATAGTACTTTATCCAAGATAAAGTGTCTCCGCAATTAATCCCAGATTAATTAAGTTCAGATCATACGTCATCGGTGAATCTTCGGGAAGCGACCCAAGAGATCCCTGGATATGTTGGCAGTAAATACGGTCATCGGACTATCCGAACACGTGCATACCTCGTACTACGTTTTTACCGATTTATGAGACAAGGTTGGCTTCTAGCAAAGCACCATGCCTACCCAATTCTCCAGAAATATTCTTACTGGAATATACGATCTATGTCAGGGTAGTATATCGTAGTATTGTGTATTGCGATCCAGTATCGGATGTCACGTGCAAGGCCTGGGGCTGGATTAGTGTCTGCCCCGTACGAAGCACATATCGGATATCAAGCAACTAGTCTTTGAATCGGATAATCATGACCTTGTCATATTATCCTGATGGTTGCAAACTATAGAGAACGAGTTCTGAATCCCTGCGTGATCATCATCTCCATATGTCTGAAGTGATACTTTCATCTTGACATCACATCCAATACACTACGATTCTCAATAAACCCAGAAGAGGCGTACACAGAATCTGTTAAAGCCTTGGACGACCAAAACCAAAGTTTACCGATTGTCGTAAGTACTAGCGATGCAAGTCTCAGGTTAAGACCAAATACACCTACCCTGAAGCGGACTCTCATAGACACATATACATACTACCAATGGGATTCCGCGGGGTCTATCCAGAGCGAAGCTGTTTTCCGTACCATCGGTAAAACACAACCTCCTATCGTACTTGCATAAGTATCCAATACTTAAATATATGAGAACTATGCCGTTATGCCCTCACAACGCGCACAAGTGCAATACTAGTCTATTCCGCATTATCGATGTCCAATCTCGATAATACTACGACTAGGGATATTTAATGATTAAACCTTTATGGATTGGTACTGTCTCATATCATCTCAATCCGGAATTAATCATAAGGACTTCTACCATTTATATATCAAAGTAAATAAATTACAAAACGGTAAAAGGCAATTTCATTACAACATAGTTAATTTTGTATAAAAACACAATGTCTTTTACAAACAGTGACGCTATGGGTCATAACTGTCCAACAGCCCAAACTAGCATGATAACTATTATTGTAAGCAAACTCCATCAATGATAGATGTTGATCCCAACTATCTTTGAATTCTATAACACAAGCTCTCAACATATCTTCTAATGTCTGAATGGTTCTCTCTGACTGCCCATCTGTCTGAGGATGAAAAGAAGTAATGAACTTTACTTTTGTACCCAAAGCCTCTTGTAGACTTGGCCAAAATCCGGAGGTAAATCTCGGATCTCTGTCTGATACGATCGACAGTGGAGTTCCATGAAGTCTCAATATCTCATCAACATAAAGCTCTCCTAATTGGTTCAGAGAATAATCTACTCTGACATGTAGAAAATGAGCTGATTTAGTCAATGTGTCAACAATCACCCATACTGAATCATGTCATTTCTTCATACGAGGCAATTCTAACACGAAGTCCATATCCCACTTCCACTCGGGAATAGGAAGCGACTGTAAAGTACCCGCATGATGCTGGTGCTCTGCTTTAATCTGCTGACACACTAAGTATTTTGATACAAATTCTGCTATCTCCTTCTTCATACCTTTCCACTAATAATTATCTTTAAGAGTTCTATACATCTTAGTACTGCCTGGATGCATAGAATAAGCAGAACAATAGGATTTTTCCATGATCTATCTCTTTAAGCTCTCAACTTCAGGTACACATAATCTATCTCCATACATCAATGTACTATCACCTCTAAGCGAGAAATCTAAATGATTTTCTTTCTCCACTTCATCGATGATTCTTATCAAATGAGCATCCTGAGTCTGAGCTTCTCGGACTCTTCTTCACTAATATAGGTCTGACTTTAAGAGTTGCTAATAGAGATCCCGAATCACCAACTGATAAGTCAACTCTCAAATATCTGAGTTCCACTAGTAATGGAAGCTGTAGGACTTCCATGTGAGCTAAAGTACCTGAGAACTTTCTGCTAAGAGCGTCTGCTACTACATTAGCCTTTCCCGGGTGATAGTGGATAGTACAATCATAATCTTTCAATAACTCGATCCATCGCCTCTGTCTTATATTCAACTCATTCTGCGTGAGTAAGTACTTAAGACTCTTGTGATCCATGAAGATCTGAAATTTTTCTCCATTAAATAATGTCACCAAATCTTCAATGCAAACACTACCGCAGCTAACTCGAAGTCGTAAGTAGGATAATTCAATTCATGAGGCCTAAGCTGTCGAGAAGCATAAGATGTCACATTCCCATGCTGTATCAATACAAAACTCAAACCTTTCCTCGAGGCATCACCGAACACCACATACTCACCACTGCCTGAAGGGAGAGTAAGAACTGTAGCAGTTGACAAACACTCATTAAGCTTATCGAAGCTTTGCTGACACTCCTCAGTCCACTCAAATTTCCATTCTTCTTCAAAAGCTTCATCAATGGTGCTGCAATGATGGAAAATCCCTGAATAAAACGTCGGTAATAGCCTGCTAATCCCAAGAAACTCTGTATCTCGGTTGCATTGGTAGGAGGTTCCCAATTAACCACTGCTTCTATCTTATGAGATCTGCTAAAATACCATATGCTGAAATGAAATGGCCCAAGAATACAATTCTGTCAAGCCAAAATTCACACTTGCTAAACTTGGCATATACCTGATTCTCCCTCAAGGTTTGCAAAACCATTCTTAGATGATCTTTGTGCTCATCTTCGCTACTGGAATACACCAAGATATTGTCAATAAACACAATGAAATACTTATCCAGATAATATCTGAATACCCGATTCATCAAGTCCATGAAAGCAGCTAATGTATTAGTTAACCCGAATGGCATTACCAAGAACTCATAATGTCCATAACGGGTTCTAAAAGTAGTCTTAGGTATATTTGCTTCCTTCACTTTTAGCAGATTGTATCCGGATCTCAACTATATTTTGAAAACTACCTTGGCTCCCCGTAATTGATCAAAAAGATAATCAATTCGAGGCAAAGTATACTTGTTGCGAATGGTAACACGATTCAACTGTCGATAATCGATACAAAATCTCATAGACCCATCTTTCTTCTTCATAAACAACACTGGTGCACCCCATGGTGAAAAATTAGGCTTTATGAAGCCTATATCAAACAATTCTTGTAGTTGTACCTTCAACTCCTTAAACACTGGTGCAAGTGATATAGAAGTTGTACCAGGAATTTCGTCGATGCTGAATTCAACCTCCCGATCCGGTGGTAAACTAAGTAGTTCATCTGGAAATACTTCAGCAAATTCTCTCACAACAGAAATCTCATGTAATTCTGATATACCCATACTAGTATCTACCACGTGTGCTAAATAGGTATCACAACCTTTCCTTAATATTTTACTGGCTCGTATTGTAGAGATCACATATGAGGGAATAAGTCATCATAATTAGTGTCTGTTGATCTTTCAGCTCACGTAAGTTGCCTACTATCCTCTATTGGTAAAAGGAATCAAAACTCACATAATTCCATTATATTTTTAAGATAATTCTCATTATAATTATTCAAACTCATCAATGATCATCATTACCAGTGTCTGTTGATCCTTCAGCTCCCGTTCTGCTTGCACTTGCAGATGCATTGTAGAAAAAGTCTTCAAAGTCATCGGGGGCATCTTCTTGTTGCCTCAGATTAGCTCGGGTCCAATCATCCACACATGTTGTTACTTCTAAAGTGCTTGGATGTAATGAAGACTGCCTCGCTTCTAAAATATTACCTCCTAAGCTAAAAGCTTGTTCAACTGCAACGGTGGAAACAGGTGTTGCCAACACCTCTTTAGCAATAATTTATAAAACATGATAGATATTTTGATATCGGTTCCACCATTCAAGTACTTGAAATTTTTTAGCACTAAAATTTCAACTGGAAACTCGAAATTGGTATATAAATAATTATCAAATTATGGATTGTTAGTCGTGTTATCCCTATGTTTTTTTATTTTGTTGTAGTAACCAACGATCACATACGCTAAGTCTTGAACTAATTATGGGTTCACTATTAGATTTTCCTAATGATCGTGTTATCTAAGCTTTGTGTTGTGATTCCAAGCTCACGGGTGCGGTTCCCTATCACCTTCGCAAGACCCATTTGTGTGCTAGCACTATTGATTTTGCAACAAAATCATCACTATTCTTCTAAAAAGCTCACGACAAAGCAGTAAAAAGGAGAACAAAATGGCCTTGAGGCAGAGAGAGAGAGAGGAGGGACAGAGTGAATGTTGTTTTTTTTTTTTTCAAAAAACAAATAAAGATATACAAAATTCAAAATTTGGTAAAGGGCATTAAAGCCATCCAACTACCACTATCAATCACAATGACAACTTGTCACATCACTCAAAGTGACTAGACATCACATCAATTGATTAACTAGTGATTGACGCTTAATGTGACTTGTGGGCCCTACTTTGATTCTAAATGCGAGTGGTACCGCAAACACTCTCGGGCTCGGGTTCGCTAATTCCAAATTAACGAATTTTCCGTTGCGATGAAATTAAATCTAATTTAATTAAATAACTTTGCCTAGCAAAATTACTATTCACATCGCTAACGAATTAACTCCAAATTAACTCCTTCGCCCGAATTAAATTCTAAATTTAATTCCACGTCGAAATCCAATTTCGTTTAATATATCGAAAATATTAATTTTATCGATTAATTCCAAATTAATCATTTTCTCTCTTTAATTAATATTCTATCCCAGATAAAATATCTCCGTAATTAATCACAGATTAATTTTCTCTCTCATTTAATTAATCTCAGATTAATAAAGTGCGAGTCATACGTCATCGGTGAATCTTCGGGAAGCGACCCATGAGATCCCCAGATATGTTGGCAGTAAATACGGTCGTCGAACTATCAGAACACGTAAGTACCTAGTACTACGTCTGTTCCGATTTACAAGACAAGGTTAGCTTCTAGCAAAGCGCCATACCTACCCAATTCTCCAGAAACATCCTTACATGAATATGTGATCTATATCCGGCGTAGTATACGTAGTATTGCGTATTTCGATCCAGCATCGGATGTCACGTGCAAGGCCTGGGGCTGGAAATGTGTCTGCCTCATACGAAGCATATATCGGATCTCTGGTAACTAGTCTCTATAATCGGATACACATGACCTAGTCATAATATCCGATAGCTGCAGCATAAAAGAGAACGAGTTCCGTATCCTACGTGATCATCATCTCCACTATGACTGGAGTGATACTTCCATCTCGACATCACACCCAATACACTACGATTCTCAATATACCCAGAAGAGGCGTACTGATGAGCGGAAAATATATCAATATTTACCGCCCCTTTAACTTAATATTTTATTTAGTTTCTTGGGTTTGATGAACGTTTTGATGTGTTTTAGTTTATTTTGCAGATAAAATAATATCGGGTCTCAATGAAATCATTTAGGATGAAATATGGGTCAAATAAGGGCAATTATTGGACTTGATATTTTAATTTTGGAGATTGGAAATTTGAAAGGGCGTTTTGACGAAGTGCAGTTTTGGAAATTCCAATTTTACGCATCTGTGGTATTTTGGGCATAACTATTTACTCAGATATCGGATTGAGCTGATTCAATTTCCAGATTAAAGAAGACTCAAAGATCTACAACTTTGAAAGACAAAATAATTTCGAATTCTGAAGATTTCATGCCCGAAATTGATAAACCATCCAGAAGTGTATAGTGTGTAATTATTAAAGTCACTTTCAATCATTTTCAAAGCAAAAAAATAAATTAATAAATAAATAATAAAAATTATCAAATCATCACCAAACATGATAAGAGATTAGTGGAGCAATTAATAATGGATTTGGTGGAGCAATTAGTGGAGCAATTAATAATTGATTTGGTGGATGATTTGATGGAGGCAAAATTTTGCCTATAAATACCAAGCCATTTCATTTGTAAAATTCATACTTTCTTCTAAGGAATTCCTTAAGAATACTAAAAAGATTGTATCTTGTTTGTTTATTTACAGCTTTTAGTAATTAATTTTCGTTTTCGCACTTACTTTTCTTTACTTTTCAGTTTTTACTTTCCGTAATTTACTTTTACGCACAGTACTTTTCTTTCTTTAATTTTCAGCAATTTACTTTTCAGCAATTTACTTTCAGCATTTTACTTTTCAGTAATTTACTTTCAGCATTTTACTTTTCAGCATTTAATTTTCAGTATTTAATTTCAGCATTTACTTTCCGTCATTTACTTTTTAGCAATTTACTTTTCAGGTTTTACTTTATGTCTTTTACTTTTCAGCATTTTTATTTTATGTCTTTTACTTTTAAGTTTTTACTAGCCCTAGTTATGTGTTAGTTATCTGGGGTTGTGATGAATTCTAATATCACTGGTTTATAAGGGGTTATTTTATAGTTTGGGTAATTTAAAGGTTTACTTATTAAGTCTTAAGCTTAATGCTTCTTGTTGTCTGATCACCAATAAGATTGATGTGGTAAATCTAAAATGAACTAGACATAGGGATTTTAGGTTTCAGCCTTAGACTTAATAGCCCACGATCTTTCTTGATGATAGATAACCCTTTAATAGATTTCCTTACAGGATAGACATATACCTGTCGGGCAGGGGTAGCCATAATTGGAACTTAAACTTAATGAATCCAGATAATTTGGTTGACATAGACATATGGTTCAATTGGGTTAAACTGGGTATTTGCGTCTGACCATCGACATAGGCTTTTGCATAATTTAGTGTTCCAGGTTAGTAAACCGATTTATTACACAAACATAAAATAATCACTTCATCTTTTAAAAGATATTAGAATGATTCACAACCCTAGATCTTTGTGTCTTTTGTTATTTTCCTTAGTATTTTCTTTTGTCTTTTTATTTATTTATTTATTTTGTAAACCACTTTCAACCAATCAAACAATCATCCTCTTCTCCCTCAATTAGATATCTGTAAATAAATAGATTCAATAATTAATAACAACAGTAGGAATTAAGTCCTCGTGGGATCGATATTTTTATACTACTTGAACGATACGTGCGCTTGCGTTATACGTGTGTGTTTACGCCGGTCAAGTTTTTGGCGCCGTTGCCGGGGACTTATATTTCTTGAGTTGTTAATTTTGAAGCTATCTAATTTACTTGTATCTAATTTTCTTTATTTTTATCTGTAATTTTTATTTCTTTATTCTGTTTTCAGGTGATTGAACAAATGGAACATTACTGAGAGATTGAGAGATTACGTGCTTTACAAGAAGATACACCCCACATTTGGGAGCAACAGTCCGATTTTCTGAGGCCTGTTGTCCAGCCCAACAATTATCACTGGATGCCAAAACCAAGCAATACCACATTTGCTCAACAGAACGAAATGGGGAGATGTGTAATATGTGATGGTAACCACCCGAGCGATCAATGTATATACCTTTCAGAGTGGCAGAATTTTCAGAATCATTCAAAGTATGAAAAACCATCACATTTTCCATCTTATCCACCATCCATATGCGATTTTCATCAACAACTAGAACCATTAGAGGAAGATCAGTTGTTAAACATGCTCGAAGATATGTTCGAGTTGGATGCAATGCTTGAAACAAGCCAGAATCAATTGGAAAGTATTCAGAGACAATCAGAATTCATTCAGAGGATGACAGATCAAATGAGACAATTCACAGAAAACCAGGACTACATACCTCAAGAACCAGTTTCGGATGACACTGATGAAGCCTTCGAGTACCAATCATTTCACAGTGACACTTCAACAGAGGAGGAAGCTGAGCAGTATCAACAACCAGAGGTATCAGTTCAGGAGCCCGAACCGAAAAAGTCTCAATTTGACTTTTATTATTCAGACTCTGACAAGGATGAAGCTGATTTATTTGTACCAACTGCTCCAACAACGGAGGATCAAACTTTCGATCCTCAAAATGAAGATCTTGGAGCATGCTTTACCATGATGTTTGAAGAAGATCTATCTGAACCATCCATTCCAGTCATATCAGAGGATGAAGACCTAAAATCTGACATTTCTTTTCATCCTCAGGTTGACAATTTTGAAACATGTATTTCACAAATGACAGATGAAGAGCTGAATACAAAAATTTTAAAAGATATCTGTGAAGAAAAGGTGGAGCAAGAAATAGAGCAAATGAAGGAGCAAATTTCTGACCTTAATAAAGATCCAGAGCATTCTGGAAAAACATCGCTGTGTTGGGGAGTACAAATCAAAGATATCACCCAGAAGCTTGACAGAATGGAATTTCCATTCCAAGTCAAGCATTATACGAGACCTCCTGATTTTCTTTATTTCTTTGCAGAAACCACTGGAGTAACAATGAGCAAAAATGTGGCACAAGCACTGAATGAGACAAAATATTTTTTGCCACTGTACCGTTGGAAGAGACCATTCAAAAGCAACGTTCACGGGATTGTCTTTAATCGGACATCCAAAACGACATTGAAACCTCCTTAACATATGAATTTCAGTCACGTCTGGCTGAAGATGAAAAATTTAGCGCTAGCAGGGAGGCAACCCATGCAATTTATTGTAATTTGTTTTCATATTTTGTGTGAACTTTTTAATTTTGTGTGTTATTTTTGTAGGGAAAGGCACAAACGAAGCATTTTAAGACAGAAGGAATTGTGTTTGGCAATCAAAGATGAGAAACAATTCATTAGTGATGGCTGAATAAGGAATGAAATCTTGAGATACATCCTAATGAATTTATACTAAGCGAGTGGCGTATTGCGTACACAATTCCGTTGCCTTAATTATTTCTTTGATTCGCTTTTCTATTGTAATTATCTTTATTTTCGTAGACAAGATCCATACTTTTTGACCTTTCACGATCTCTTTTGTTGTTTAGCTAACAATCGTCCTTTGGAAGATATTAGTGCTATTATTACTCACCTTTTTCAGGTACTATAAATTCAGCCCGTCATTGCACTTTTGAAGGCATCCAGAGTTGAAAAAGAAATACAAAAAAAAAAAAATGGAAGCCACTTCAAGAAGACGAGTTGAAAACATCTGCGTCTTGTTTTTTGGTAGTAGTGTTGGTACTAAGCCACAATACATAGAAGCAGCACATGAATTGGGTCGAGTCTTAGCTGTAAGAAATATGCAATTAATATATGGTGGAGGAAATCTTGGACTTATGGGGATCGTTTCAAAGGCTGTACAGGAAGGAGGCAGTCGTGTTTTGGGAATCATCCCAAAACCCTTGGCAGAGGCAAATCTTATTGGATCATCAAACGGAGAGGAAATTATCGTGCCAGGTATGTCTAAACGACTGGTAGAAATGATTAACCGTGTTGATGCTTTTATCGCTTTGCCAGGTGGCTTGGGTACATTGGAGGAAATTTTTATAGTTCTATCTTGGGCGAACCTGAACATACACCATAAACCGTTTGGACTGTTTAATGTTGATGGATTTTATGATTTTCTTTGTGTGTTTCTTGATGATGCTCGGAGAAATGGGTTCGTATCAAAACCTATGAAAGAACTCCTCTTCACTGCCAGAACTGCTCCAGATCTAATAGACCAACTCATAGCCTATGAACCACAAGTTGACCCTATCCTTTCTAAGATAAATTGGTCCGAGGACGATCGTGGTAAGAGGCGTAGGATTAATCTGGATCTTAACCTTTAATTTCCTATAGATTTTCAGCTAACCAGGTACAACCTTCTTAACTCTCCTTTTACTGTTTAAGACATTGGGGACGATGCCTCATTTAGGTTTGGGGGAGGGAATTAGTTGATCAGTACCTTGTTTTTAGTTTGTGTGTTGTTTTTATTTTTAGTCCAAAATTATTTCGAAAAATACAAAAAAATTGAAAATTTTTCAAAAATTACAAAAATATTTTGTGTTTTTTCTGTGTTTTTGTTTTGACTAAAAATGTGAAAATGGTAAAAGATAGCCGAGTAAGGAGTTTCCACTCCTGAGACGTATCTCAAGCCTATTTCGAAACAAGTTAATTTTTGTTTATTTCATTTTGAATTATTTAGTTTGTGAATTCTCCATAAAACGGACTAAAAGGAATCTTCATATGTTCAGTTAGCAGATATTATCAACATATATAGTAACATACGGACATGAGCTAAAATTGAAAAGTTTGTAATATTCAGTGCTCTAGTTTAATTGGAAGAAACATCTCAAAAAGCAATGGAGTAAAAAAAAAAAAAAAACGTCTGAGATCCGAGTTATTAAGTCTGTAAGGGTGTTTTAACACCTAGTGCCCTAAAACCAACTGGTTTGGGAGTCACTGGCCCAAAGCTCGCTACATGGATCGAAGAGATGCACAAAAAAAAAAAAAAAATATATATATATATATATATATATATATCTATATCTTATATCTGAAGTCTGGGTAATTAAGTCCGTAAGGGTGTCTTAACACCTGGTGCCCTAAAGCCAACTGGTTTGGGAGCCACCGACCCAACACTCGTTACATAGATGGAAGATATTGTATATAATAAAAAATAGAGAAAAATCAAAGAAAAAATCAGAAAAATGAAAAAATATTCCATTGCTGCAAAAAGGTGTGAATTCTGATAAAACTTTAGGACAAAAATATTACTCTTTATCAACTGCACTTATGACTGTTGTGGGCAAAAATGAGTTGATTAATATTTTGTTGGCTGTGTATATGGAGAATGGTAAAAATAATCGGAGAATTTACTTATTCGGTAATTTAGAATGAAACAAAACAACTAGTAACTTGGAGTAGAAGTTTCACCTGATTAGTCACTAACATCTTTATTCTCTTTTCGCTTGTCTTTTTGCTTTTGTGTGCATTAGTTTCACTACTTTTTACTTTTATAAAATGTTTGTGGGTATCATTGATGTAAACCCTCACGAGACTACAACTCGTCCACTAGGGACACTTAGGGGTTTAAAGGCTTGTTGCATATGCTAAATGCAACCGTGATCCCTACGAAAGTGGCACAGTTTAATTTATTGTTTCTTGTTTTTATTTTGTTACTTTGCTCGAGGACTAGAAAAATGTTAGGTTTGGGGGTGTGATGAGCGGAAAATATATCAATATTTACCGCCCCTTTAACTTAATATTTTATTTAGTTTCTCGGGTTTGATGAACGTTTTGATGTGTTTTAGTTTATTTTGCAGATAAAATAATATCGGGTCTCAATGAAATCATTTAGGATGAAATATGGGTCAAATAAGGGCAATTATTGGACTTGATATTTTAATTTTGGAGATTGGAAATTTGAAAGGGCGTTTTGACGAAGTGCAGTTTTGGAAATTCCAGTTTTGCGTATCTGTCGTATTTTGGGCATAACTATTTACTCAGATATCGGATTGAGCTGATTCAAGTTCCAGATTAAATAAGACTCAAATATCTACAACTTTGAAAGACAAAATAATTTCGAATTCTGAAGATTTCATGCCCGAAATTGATGAACCATCCAAAAGTGTGTAGTGTGTAATTATTAAGTCACTTTCAATCATTTTCAAAGCAAAAAAATAAATTAATAAATAAATAATAAAAATTATCAAATCATCACCAAACATGATAAGAGATTAGTGGAGCAATTAATAATGGATTTGGTGGAGCAATAGTGGAGCAATTAGTGGAGCAATTAATAATTGATTTGGTGGATGATTTGATGGAGGCAAAATTTGCCTATAATACCAAGCCATTTCATTTGTAAAATTCATACTTTCTTCTAAGGAATTCCTTAAGAATACTAAAAAGATTGTATCTTGTTTATTATTTACAGCTTTTAGTAATTAATTTTCGTTTTCGCACTTACTTTTCTTTACTTTTCAGTTTTTACTTTCCGTAATTTACTTTTACGCACAGTACTTTTCTTTCTTTAATTTTCATCAGCAATTTACTTTCAGCATTTACTTTCAGCATTTACTTTTCAGTAATTTACTTTCAGCATTTACTTTTCAGCATTTAATTTTCAGTATTTAATTTCAGCATTTACTTTCCGTCATTTACTTTTTAACATTTACTTTTCAGCTTTTACTTTATGTCTTTTACTTTTCAGCATTTTTATTTTATGTCTTTTACTTTTAAGTTTTTACTAGCCCTAGTTATGTGTTAGTTATCTAGGGTTGTGATGAATTCTAATATCACTGGTTTATAAGGGGTTATTTTATAGTAGTTGGGTAATTTAAAGGTTTACTTATTAAGTCTTAAGCTTAATACTTCTTGTTGTCTGATCACCAATAAGATTGATGTGGTAAATCTAAAATGAACTAGACATAGGGATTTTAGGTTTCAGCCTTAGACTTAATAGCCCACGATCTTTCTTGAGGATAGATAACCCTTTAATAGATTTCCTTACATGATAGACATATACCTGTCGGGCGGGGGTAGCCATAATTGGAACTTAAACTTAATGAATCCAGATAATTTGGTTGACATAGACATATGGTTCAATTGGGTTAAACTGGGTATTTGCGTCTGACCATCGACATAGACTTTTGCATAATTTAGTGTTCCAGGTTAGTAAACCGATTTATTACACAAACATAAAATAATCACTTCATCTTTTAAAAGATATTAGAATGATTCACAACCCTAGATCTTTGTGTCTTTTGTTATTTTCCTTAGTATTTTCTTTTGTCTTTTTATTTATTTATTTATTTTGTAAAACCACTTTCAACCAATCAAACAATCATTCTCTTCTCCCTCAATTAGATATCTGTAAATAAATAGATTCAATAATTAATAACAACAGTAGGAATTAAGTCCTCGTGGGATCGATATTTTTATACTACTTGAACGATATGTGCGCTTGCGTTATACGTGTGTGTTTACGCCGGTCACGTACACAGAGCCTGTTAAAGCCCTGGACGACCTAAACCAAAGTACATTGATTGTCACAAGTATTAGCGTCGCAAGTCTCAGGTTAAGATTTAATACACCTACCCTGATTCGGACTTCCATAGACACATAGTCATACTACCAATGAAATTCAGAGGGGTCTATCCAGAGCGAAGCTGTTTTCCGTACCATCGGTAAAACACAACCTCCTACTACACTTGCATGAGTATCCTATACCCAAATATATGAGAACTATGTTGTTATGCCCTCACAACGCGCACAAGTGTAATACTAGTCTTTTCCGCATTATCGATGTCCAATCTCGATAATACTCTGACTAGGGATATTTAATGATTAACCCTTCGTGGATTGATACTGTCTCATATCATCTCAATCCAGGAACTAATCATAAGGACCTTTCATCAATTATACATCTTGGTGATCTAATCACAAATGATAAAAGAGCAATTTCCTTTGTCACATAGTTAATTTGTACAACAACACCATGATCTGTACAAATAGTGACGCTATGGGTCATAACTGTCCAACAATCTCCCACTTGGCCTCTAGCCAGTCACTCGAGTGTCTTACACCCGAACTATGTACGGTTCGCTCAACTTACTGAGAAAAGACTTTCGTTAGTGTATTTGCATGATTATCATCTGATGCGATTTATACGATCATCACATCGCCACGATGTATAATCCCAACGAATCAGATGAATAGTCGAAGTATATATCTGGATCGTTGATGAGACCATTAATTCTTTAGTCTGTGCTTTAGTCTAGCTCAGCTGGTAACAGAACTATATCTAATCTAATTAGATTATTATCAATCCAGAAGGCTTCTATTGCTGCCTCAACTGCAGCAATAATCTCCACTTTTGTTGTTATTCGGTAACAGTATCTTGCTCGAAAGATTTCCAACTCACTGTTCTGTTATTCAAACTTTATAGTACCATTGTTACGACTTACAGTCGTTATTATCGGTTAGGAAACTTGCAGCAGTGATCCCAGTCACTTCAAGTTCTCCTTCTCCATAGAAAAAGACAGCATCCTTAGTTCCTCTAAGATACTTAAGGATGTTCTTAACATCAATCCAATTACTATCACTTGGATTGGCCCAATTGTGACTCCATATGCTCAAAGCATATGAGACACCAGGTAATGTACATTTATTTCAATGTACAAGTTCTCCAAGAGTATCAACAACCTTAAATCTATCCCAGTAGATCTTTATTCCTAGAATAAAGGTTGTTTCTCCCAAGAATTCTACGGAGAATTTTCTTGAAAGCCAAGCTTTCACCGATTTTATTATGGGAATATCATTTCCAAGAAATGACATGTCATCATTACTTAGGACATTCACTGTCAGTGCGCTCCCACTAACCTCCTTATATACACAAGAATCATTTTTCATTTTAGAATTAAATCATATACTATTATGATTACATCAAAACGGCAATTCCAAGAACGCAATGCTTGCTTCAATCCATCCATGGATCGAATAACCTGCAAACCTTGTTTGCTAGTTTTGGTACGACAAAACCGTCAGGATGTTGTAAACATCCTCCAAAAGGTTTCCTTTAAGGAAAGCGGTTTTGGCATTCAGCTGCCATATTTCATAAATGAAACATGCAGCTTTAGCAAGCATTATCCAAATGGATTTAACAATGGCAACAGTTAAAAGGTTTCATCGTAATCGACACAATGTTGATAACGATACCTTTTCGCTACAAGCCTAGCTTAGTACGTTGGTATGTTGCCTTCCATGTATGTCTTCCTTGAAGACATATATAGTACCAATAGGCACAATGCCTTGCGGTACATCAACTAGTATCCAAACTTGGTTGGTATACATGGAATCCATTTCGGATATCATGGCACTTTGCCATAATAGGGAGTCGATACCTTGTATCACTTCCTCATACGTAGTCAGTTCATATTCCTCAATAAGATTGACATCTTTATGAGGTGAGATCAGAAACCCATACCCCAGGTTGTTTTCTAACTCTCTCCGACTTACGTGGTTCTTTTGTATTCAAAGATTATTGGTATAGTTTCATCCTTAATGATCTATATGTGTTCCATTAAGGAATCGGTGCTTGGAATAGTATTACCCCGATTTTCATCGAGTTTTACTTTCCTCCCACTTACCACTGCATATCGGTATTCCTCTTAGGAAAACCGCATGGTGAGCAACAATTACATTGTTCTCTTGTGAGTTGTTTAAGTACTATACTTTGGTTTCCCTAGGATAACCTATAACTTAGGCACTTATTCGATTTGGGTTCTAGTTTGGTATCATCCAAACATATGCCCAGCATACCCAAATCTTCAGGAATGAGAAACCAGTTTCTTTCCTATTCATATGTAATATGAAATCTGTCAAACAAATTTTTATGGAACCTTATTCTAAATAAGTTCTGCACTGTTTATGCGTATCCGTTGAAGGAAATGGTAGCTCAGAGCGACTCATGATTAACCTTATCATGTCCAACAAGATTCGGTTTCTCTGTTCGGACACACCGTCAAATTGACGTGTTCCGGGAGGAGTCTTCATTGAAAGAATACTATACTCTTTCAAGTATTTGAGAAACTTTTTGCTTAAGTATTTTCATCATGGTTTAACCGTGATGTTTAATACTTTAGCCGATCTATTTTTCTATTTCGTGTCGAAACTCTAAAAGTTTCCGATTTGTGTTTCAAAGGAAACATATAACCATAACGCGATGCCACATCCGTAAATGTCACGAAATATTCATATCCATCTCTAGCCTAGCTAGATATGGGCCCACCTACGTCACTATGAACAAGGGCTAATAGATCGGTGGCACTTGCACTTTTACCAAGTAAAGGTGTTTTAGGCACTTTGCCCAATAAACTAGATTCATAGACATTATTTGAATGGAATAAAATTTGTCCTAGTATCCACTCTTCAAAAGTGTGGATATACGAGTCTTGTTTAATTGTGTCCCAGACAACAATGCCACTTTTAAGTTTTAACTGATTAAATCAGTTTGAGCTATTTGTTTGTCATGTTATATGTTTGAGATTTATTTATATTCAAAATATAAATACTGTTTTTCACATCTAATGTATTTATCTCAATATCATCTTTATATAATAAAACAGTTTAGTGTTCTAGAATATAAAGGTATATCCGCAACGGGTTAAAC
Source organism: Zanthoxylum bungeanum (assembly GCA_019454045.1). Taxonomy (NCBI): domain Eukaryota; kingdom Viridiplantae; phylum Streptophyta; class Magnoliopsida; order Sapindales; family Rutaceae; genus Zanthoxylum; species Zanthoxylum bungeanum. The sequence goes on along the minus strand of SKCR01052061.1, from coordinate 12,110 downwards.
CCTGATACAGAGATAATGTTTCTAGTCAAACTAGTTACATTTTAACAGTTTCCTAATTTAAGTACACACCCAAAGGATAGTTCCTAAACTTAGGTATCTACAGTTAAAACAGCGACTTTCGTCCCATTTCCAATTCGCAGATTAATCTCAACTGAAGTCAGTATCCTACTTTTCAGCAGATTCTACACACCAGTACATATTTATGTACCACATCCAGTATCTAAAATCCAATTTTAATATTAGTTGCGAACATCTTTATGACAAACATATTTGAAGTCGGAGCCTTGCCCTTCTTCAATTCCTTCATGTCTGCCTTGTCTATACGGCAGTCACGCTTCCGTGTCTCCGTTTGCCACAATTTAGGCAGACATTTTGGGATATGTCATTTGTCTTCCCAGAAGATTATAATGACTTTGCCTTTGCCCTTTTCACACTCCAGAAGCCTTCGATCAAGCCTTGGCCTTCTAGAATATCGAAATAAGATGCGCCTTGCGCTTCTTGCCTTATTGCGAATGTTGGCTTTGTCTCATTGAGAATAGCAATTAACTCTCCAAGAGTTTACTATTGCAATTAATACTTCTAAGATCTAAGGATAGATCTATGAAGATCCTTCAATTTCAACATCATACTATAAAGATCTAATCCTTAGTTCTGAATAAGAAATTAAAGAGCCTATTTGGCAAACATAACGGATTAAGCACTAAAGTTATCATCACATGAATATTCAAAATATCATGTTCTACTATTTGCTCAACTCTGGGCTTAGGCCTAAGATGTTATTTTATCAAATAAAGTAATTTCTTAGTTTTCAGGGCTATCCTGAAATTTTATTCCCAATTTGAAAATTAAAGTCGTTTAAAATATTTTTCACCCAGGATTATGTTTTAAACACTAATCTTTCAATTTATCTTGATTCTAATAGTCCAACTATTTAATCAACGATTTAGGTACTATTTATTATAATGATTACTATAGTCTAAATATATAATCAACTATAATTTATATGTTAAATTCAATTATATTGATTACTATAATCCAATTATAAAATCAACTATTAATTGAAATAGTTTGAATACAGTCCAACTGTTTTATTAAAACAACAATTAAATATTAGTCCAACTAATAATTAATTTATTTGACGAAATATTTGAAATGAGCGCGTATGACAAGTAACTAAACGAATATTGCAAATTTAATACTTGCCTCCCACTATTTTTCGGCGAGCCTCTAACCCTCTGTGGAGTACTCGGGAAACCTTGTTTCCTAGTGGGCTAGGATCCCGTTAAATAACACACAATCTTGACTTTGGCCAACAAATTGTATGATAATTAACTAGGTAGATCTCTAAGATCAATTGGATCCCATCCAATTCCTAGATCCAGTAGGTGGACATCCAAGTCTGAAACATATCTTATTTATGCCAATATATCCAATATATTGCCTAACATTTTTCCTCTGAATCAACTAAGCCTTGGCTTTGACACAACAAACTTAGTTATCCCAGTTAAGCGGAACCCATTGACCTTGGAAAGCTTCGTAATCAATGTCGATGGATAAGAAGTGATCTTGACTTTGGCCAACAAATCACCACTTGGACAAGACACCAATATGGAACAAAGCCTTCATGATTCAAACACATCCTCGACGGACAAAGGTCTGGACTTTGGCCAACAAACCAATGCCAGTCTTGGATCTTGAGTAAGAATCACTCAATGGAAGGAAAAACGCTTAATATTTTGTGAGGGTTTTTCGCGTGCAATTGGCAACCAATTTATTATCTTTGTTAAGGTCTCATCATCATACACCCTTAAACATGCATTCTAAACACATAATAAGGCGCATATAAATAAATAATAATGATATGCGGATGGATACTCAACACATTGTTCCTATAACAAATCTCTCATTTTCCTCTCTCCCGCTAGCACAAGTATTGCTTCTACCCGTTACATAACACTTATAAAGAAACCTCATTTACATTGAGGGGAATAGGTGAGAAGAGAAATACAAAGAGTAATGTATCCTACGTGATCATCATCTCCACTATGACTGGAGTGATACTTCCATCTCGACATCACACCCATACACTACGATTCTCAATATACCCAGAAGAGGCGTACACAGAACCTGTTCAAGCCCTGGATGACCTAAACCAAAGTACATTGATTGTCGCAAGTATTAGCGGTGCAAGTCTCAGGTTAAGACCAAATACACCTACCCTTATTCAGACTTCCATAGACACATAGTCATACTACCAATAAAATTCCGAGGGGTCTATCCAGAGCGAAGCTGTTTTCCGTACCATCGGTAAAACACAACCTCCTACTACACTTGCATGAGTATCCTATACCCAAATATATGAGAATTATGTTGTTATGCCCTCACAACGCGCACAAGTGCAATACTAGTCTTTTACGTATTTATCGATGTCCAATCTCGATAATACTCTGACTAGGGATATTTAATGATTAAACCTTCGTTGATTGATATTGTCTCATATCATCTCAATCCAGGAACTAATCATAAAGACCTTTCATCATTTATACATCTTGGTGATCTAATCACAAATGATAAAAGAGTAATTTCCTTTGTCACATAGTTAATTTGTACAAAAACACCATGATTTGTACAAATAGTGACGCTATAGGTCATAACTGTCCAACACTATCATGCTCCCACTCAATTTTTTTATGAACACATGGTTCTTTTTCATTCTTGATGAATCCAGATAATCTAATTATCTCATCAAAATGATGATTCCACCTCTAAGATGATTGTTTAAATCCATAAATAGACTTATGGAGCTTACAAACCTAGTTTTAAGTCTCACTGTATATGAAAATCCTATGATTGATCCATATAGATATCCTCCTAGAGGAATCCATTTAGGAAAGCAGTTTTCACATCCATCTACCATATCTCACAATTATGAAATGCAGCAAAAGCTAAAAGAATCCTAATGGATTTTAGTATGGCTACTGGTGAAAAATTTTCCTCATAGTCAATCCTAGGACATTGAGTGTAATATTTCGCTATCAGTCGGACCTTAAAGGTTTTCACCTTTCTATCGGGCCTCCGTTTCCTATTATAAACACATTTACAACCAATATGTTTAATTCCTTCAGGAAGTTCAACTAAGTCCTAGACTTGATTGTCATGCATATAATCCATTTCAGATTTTATGGCTTCCTGCTATTTTCTCGAATCGATATCCAATATCGTTTTTTTATATGTAGTTTGATTTGTTTCCTCCAATAGGAGAACATCAAGACTCACATCAGATGTTAGAAATAATCTATCAAGAGGCTTTGATATTCTATTCGACCCACATAGAACCTGTGTTATAGATCATTCACCTAGTTGGATATATGGTTCCATTTCAGGTTCCTTACTGTTGGGATTAAACTCATCAAGTTCAATTTGTCTATAATTCCCATTTTTTTCTCAAAATTTTTTTTTAGGAAAAGTAGCAAAGCGAACAATAAATACTTTTCGTTGCTGAGAATCATAGAATTGATATCCCAAAGAATATTCAGGATATCCAATGAACCAATATTTATACCCCCTGAGTGCTAATTTATCTCGCTGCGCAACTCTAAAGTATACATGTGATAAGCGGAAAATATATCAATATTTACTGCCCATTTTACTTAATATTTTGTATAGTTTCTCGAGTTTTGTGAATATTTTGATGTGTTTTCTGTTATTTTGTAGATAAATAAGATTTCAGGACTCAATGGAATCAAATCGTGGCTAAAACAGTGAAAAATGGACAAAAGGGTAAAATTGGCATTTCGTGTCGTGACGCACAACATTTATTGTTCTGCCGACACATGTCATCATAACATCATCACTTCAATTATGCAACCAGTCGACACATGTCCTTATTTACGTCATCAATGACGCCAGTGTCGCGACTCCAAGCAATCACGCATCGTGACACCGAGCCAATAATTCAGCAACCGACAGCCGCGTGCCACGTGTCAACATCTCGTCAAAGCCGCGTGCCACGTGTCAAGAATCCACGCGCGTTGTGACGTGCAAGGCTTCTGCGTTGCGACGTGTTTTTCCTATAATTTGAGGCTGAATTCATTTGAAAAATTCATACTTTCTTCTGTGGATTTCCTTTAGAATACTAAGAAGATTGTATCTTGTTTGTTTATTTATAGCTTTCTTGTATTTAATTTTTATTTTAAGCAATAAATCTTTCCTTGTTTTACGTTAAAGTATGAGTAGGTAACTTCCCTCTACTGTGGTGAAAGGTAAAGCTTTTATTATTATAATTTATATTAATCTCCCTTAGTTATAATATATAAACTATCTTAAAACCTGAATTAATGGAATACCGCCTTTATGGTCGGTTGGACTTAATTAAATTGATTTTAACTTGACTTAATTAGATACCGCCTTTATGGTCGGTTGGAAATTAATCAAACTCTGACTTTATCAGGATACCGCCTATATGGTCGGTTGGTAATATCATACAAATTTATATATTATTATAAGGGAGATTTCTAAATTAGAAGTAATAAAAGTGGATCCTCTAACCCCAAGCATTTTATTTCATTATTTATTTTACCTTTTAATATTCAAGCTTTATTTTATGTCATTTTCTTTATTTAAGTTTTTAATAATCCTAAATATATGTTGTAACTAAATACCGTATCTAGGGTTGTGATGAATTCTAATATCACCGGTTTATAAGTTGGTTATTTTGTGTCTTGGGTAATGTATTAGTTTATTTATTGGGTTTAAAACTTAATGCTTCTTGTTAACTGGCCATTAATAAGATTGACTTGGTAATTTAAAATGAACTTGGAAAAGAGGTTTTAGGTTTCAGCCTTAGACTCAATAGCTCATGATATCACCTTAGGGTAAATGTCCTTAGGGTAGATTTACTTACAAGATAAGAATATACTTGTTGGGCGGGGGTAGCCATAGTTGGAACTTAAACTTAATGAATTTAGAGTTTCTTAATTAACATAAGAATATAGTTAATTAGGTTACTTTGGGTGTTTGCAACTGACCATCGAAAGAGGCTTTTGTATAACTTCATGTTCCAGGTTAATAACCTGATATATTGCACAAGAATGAGATAATCACTCCATCTTTAAAAGATATTGGAAGGATTCACAACCCTAGATAGTTTTATAATATTGATTTTTCCTTTAATTCACTTTCGCACTATTTTATTTATTTGAATTTTATAAACATCACCAATCAAACAACAATCAAATCAATTAGATACTCGTAAATATTTAGCTTCATAAATTGATAGTATAGGTATTAAGTCCTCGTGGGATCAATACATTTTATACTACTTGAGCGATACATGCGCTTGCGTATCATGTGTGATTTAACTGGTCAGCAGGACAACCTAAAATCTTTAGGTATCTAAGACTTGGATTTCTATAGAACCATATCTAATATGAGGTTATAGAAACACCTTTTGATGGAACTATATTAAGTATGTGGGCAGCAGTTAAGTAAAATTTGACCTTAAAGGTAATATGAAAGATCTGTATAGCTCACATAGATCGCACCATATGTAATAATGTACGACTTCTCCACTCAGACATACCATTGTATTGAGGAGTACCTGATGGGCTATATCGGGCGAGAATTAAATTCTCCCTTAAATAACCACGTTGATCTAATCAAAGGCATTTGATGAATTTACTAGTTTGAATTTACTACTTCGTATCAGAATATTTTCAACTTGTCAAATATTTTCGATTTATAGACATATTCATATCTTTGACTTACCATCCGTGAAAGTCACGAAGTATGTAGAAACAATATGAGCGACATGATTTAATGGACCACCCACATCACTGTTGGACAATTATGACCCATAGCGTCACTATTGTACATATCATAGTGTTGTTGTATAAATTAACTATGTGACAAAGGAGATTACTCTCTTATCATTTGTGATTAGATCACCAAGATATATAAATGATAGGAGGTCCTTATGATTTGTTCCTGGATTGAGATGATATGAGACAGTATCAATCCACGAAGGATAAATCATTAAATATCCCTAATCAGAGTGTTATCGAGATTGGACATCGATAATGCGTAAAAGACTAGTATTACACTTGTGCGCGTTATGAGGGCATAACGACATAGTTCTCATATATTTGGGTATAGGATACTCATGCAAGTGTAATAAGAGGTTGTGTTTTACCGATGGTACGGGAAACAGCTTCGCTTTGGATAGACCCCCTCAGAATTCCATTGGTAGTATGACTATGTGTCTATGGAAGTCCGAAATCAGGGTAGGTGTATTTGGTCTTAACCTGAGACTTGCACCGCTAATACTTGCGACAATCAATATACTTTGGTTTTATTCGTCCAGGGCTTTAACATGTTCTGTGTATGCCTCTGCTGGGTATATTGAGAATCGTAGTGTGTTGGGTGTGATGTCAAGACGGAAGTATCATTCCAGTCATATGGAGATGATGATCACGCAGGGATACAGAACTGGTTCTCTAAAGGGTTGCAACCATCGGGATAATATGACTTGGTCATGATTATCCGATAATAAATAGACTAGTTGCTCGTGATCCGATATATGCTTCGTACGGGACAGACACTGTACCAGCCCTAGACCTTGCATGTGATCATCCGATACTGGATCGAAATACGCAATACTACATATACTACGCCTGATATAGATCATTTATTCCTGTAAGCATGTTTCTGGAGAATTGGGTAGGCATGGCGCTTTGCTAGAAGCCAACCTTGTCTTGTAAATCAGTATAAACGTACTAGGTACTTACGTATTCGGATAGTCCGATAACCGTATTTACTGCCAACATATCCAAGGATCTCATGGGTTGCTTCCCGAAGATTCCCCGATGACGTATGACTTGCACTTTAATTAATCTGGGATTAATTAGATGAGAGAGAAAATTAATCTGGGATTAATTGCGGAGATATTTTATATGGGATAAAATATTAATTAAATAGAGATAACGATTAATTTGGAATTAATCGATAAAATAATATATTCGATATATTATACGAAATTAGATTTCGACGCGGAATTGAAATTAGATTTTAATTCGGGCGAACGAGTTAATTTAGAATTAATTCGTTAGCGATGTGAATAGTGATTTCGCTAGGCATAATCATTTAATTACGTCGCAACGAAAAATTTGTTAATTTGGAATTAGCGAACCCGAGCCCGGGAGTGTTTGCGAGCACATTCACATTTCGAATTCGAGTGCGGCACGTAAGTCACATCAAGCGTCAAATCGCTAGTCGCATCTAGCATCACATCATTCATCAATCAAGTGATAGATGTCTTTCACTTTGAGTGATTGACACCAGTCACTATTCATTGATTGATGGGAAGTGATGTGAGTGGTTGGAGCCTTAATAGCTTGACTTTTTTGGAAAAAGAAAATTGTATATGTTTATTTGTTTTTTGAAAACAAATTACTAATACACATTTTTAGAAAACCAACACACATCTCTCTCATTTTATCTTCCCTCTCTCAAGCCCACAAGAGTTGTTCTTCTTCTATTTTCTGGTTCAGTTTGCCGAGAATGAAAGAGAAGCAATTGATGATTTTTGTGGCAAAAATAAAAGGTGCTAGCACACATTTGGGTCTTGCGAAGGTGATAGGGAAACCCACCCGTGAGCTTGGGATCATTTAATAAAGCTTGGAGCTTGATGGAGCTCACCCAAAGCCGAAAATGGAGGACACCAAACTGCTAACTGTTGAGCCTTGGAGGAGAGGGCAGAAAGTTTTTTGTTCATCGTCTCAACGCTCAACCGATCAATGTAAGTATTCCGCAACTTCCTCGATGTATTCACATGTGTTTTTATGCTTGTTATTCGATCCTTGGGACCGTAGAACTCTAACAATCACTTGTGTATTGGTTCCAATAAATCTTCAGTACGGTGTCTAACACTAAGAAATTGGGCCTTTGTCATTCCCTAAGAAACATGACTCACTAATCAGATAAGGATCTAAGGTAAGATTTTCAATCAAACTATCATTAACCAATTTTCATAGACGTCTTACACCAATGAGGCCCAATCTCATATGCCATGATTCAGTATTATTTAATTCAAATCTTTTGCTTGTATTTTCCTTTATATTAAATGCATCTCGATATGTTTCCAAAACATAGTGACCTTTAGATAAAGAACATTGTCTTTATCATATAGCGAACCCGAGCCCGGGAGTGTTTGAGTCACATCAAGCGTCAAATCGCTAGTCGCATCTAGCATCACATCATTCGTCAATCAAGTGATAGATGTCTTTCACTTTGAGTGATTGACACCAGTCACTATTTATTGATTGATGGGAAGTGATGTGAGTGGTTGGAGCCTTAATGGCTTGACTTTTTTGGAAAAAGAAAATTGTATATGTTTATTTGTTTTTTGAAAACAAATTACTAATACACATTTTTGGAAAACCAACACACATCTCTCTCATTTTCTCTTCCCTCTCTCATGCCCACAAGGGTTGTTCTTCTTCTATTTTATGGTTCAGTTTGCCGAGAATGAAGGAGAAGAAATTGATGATTTTTGTGGTAAAAATCGAAGGTGCTAGCACATATAAAATATCTCCGCAATTAATTTGGTATTTAATTATTAATTTGACTTAATCAGGATACCGCCTATATGGCTGGTTGGTAAATATCACACATAGTTATATATTATAATAAGGTAGATTTCTAAATTATAAATAGTAAAGGTAGATTAATCTCACTTCAATTATAATATGGAAATTGTGATTTTAATAATATTGATTAAAAGTTGATTCCGCCTTAATGGCTGATTTTAATTATGTAACATAATGTGACACCGTCTATATGGATGGTCTTTAGGTGACAGATAATTACCGCCTATATGGCTGGTTTATGGATAAATAATAACACCGCCTTTATGGCTGGTTCAACTTAATTGGATAATACTGGCAATTTCCATATTATAATGATTTGGGATTTCTAAAAGTGGATCCTCTAACCCCAGCATTTTATTTTATTTTAGGGAAGTGATGAAACACAATATTCACACACTTAATAATTGATTTTCTTTATTATGGGTAATTATTTAGTTTTTTTATTGAGTCTTAAGCTTAATGCTTCTTGTTGTCTGATCATCAATAAGATTGATATGGTAAACTTAAAATGAACTAAACATAGGGATTTTAGGTTTCAGCCTTAGATTCAATAGCCCACGATCTTCCTTGAGCATAGATAACCCTTTAATAGATTTCCTTATAGGATAGACATATACCTGTCGGGCGGGGGTAGCCATAATTGGAACTTAATCTTAATGAATCCAGGTAATTTGGTTGACATAGACATATGGTTCAATTGGATTATACTGGGTATTTGCGTCTGACCATCGACAGAGGCTTTTGCATATTTTTGTGTTCCAGGTTAACAAACTAATTTATTACACATATATAAGAGAATCAATTCATCTTTTTAATAATATTGTGTGAAGTCACAACCCTAGATCTTTGAGTCTTTTGTCATTTTCCTTAGTATTTTCTTTTGTCTTTTTATTTATTTATTTATTTAGAAAATCTACAATCAACCAAATCAATCAAGCAATCCTCTTCTCCCTCAATTAGATATCTGTAAATAAATAGTATCAATAATTAATAACAACAGTAGGAATTAAGTCCTCGTGGGATCGATATTTTTATACTACTTGAACGATACGTGCGCTTGCATTATACGTGTGTGTTTACGCAAGTCAAGTTTTTGGCGCCGTTTCCGGGGACTTATTTTTCTTGAGTTATTAATTTTGAAGCTATCTAACTTACTTGTATCTAATTTTCTTTAGTTTTATCTGTAATTTTTATTTCTTTCTTTTGTTTTCAGGTGATTGAAAAATGGAACATTATTGGGAGATTGAAAGATTACGAGCTTTAATAGAAGAAGATACACCCGAATCTGGGGGCAACAGTCCGGTTTTCTGAGGCCTGTTGTTAGCCCAACAATTATCACTCGATGTCAGAATCAAGCAATTCCACATTTGCTCAACAGAACGAAATGGGTAGATGTGTAATATGTGATGGTAACCACCCGAGCGATCGATGCATATACCTTTCAGAGTGGCAGAATTATTGGAATCATTCAAGGTACGAAGAATCATCACATTTTCCATCTTATCCACCATCCATCTACAATCTTCATCAGGAACCAGAACCATCAGAGGAAGATCAGTTGATTCACATGCTCAAAGATTGGTTCGAGGAACGGGAAGCTCAATTTGATGCACAAATTCAGAGTCAAGCGGCGTCTATACAGAGGATGACAGATCAAGTTAGACAATTAACAGATAACCTGAATCACATATCTCACGGAGCAAATTCAAATACTACTGAAGAAGCCTTTGAATATCCTAAGATTCATCATGACATCATAACAGAGGACGAGACTGAGCAATATCAAGAATCTGAGGTATCAGTTTAGGAGCCTGAATCAACAAAGTCTCAATTTGATTTTTATTATTCTGACTCTGACGAGGACAAAAAAGCTGAGCTGTTTGTACCAACTGCACCAACAAATGAGGATGGAATTCTGTATCCTCAAAATGAAGATCCTGGAGCATCCATTGCACAAATTTTTGAAGAAGATCTACCTGAGCCAATCATTTCACCCAGATCAGAGTATAAAGACCTAAAATCTGACATTTCTTTTCATCCTCGGGTTGACAATTTTGAAGCATGTATTTCACATATGACAGATGAAGAGCTGAATATGGAAATTTTCAAATACATCTGTGAAGAAAAGGTGGAGCAAGAAACAGAGCAAATGGAGGAGCAACTGTCAGACCAAATTGAAAATTCAGAGCATTCAGGAGAAACATCGTTGTATCGGGGAGTACAAATCAAAGATATCACCCAGAAGCTTGACAGAATGGAACTTCCATTCCAAGTCAAGCACCATACAAGACCTCCTGATTTTCTTTCTTTCTTTTCAGGAACCACTGGAGCAACAAAGGTTAAAAATGTGGCACAAGCACTGAATGAGACAAAATATTTTTTGCCACTTTACCGTTGGAAGAGACCCTTCAAAAGCAACGCTCATGGGATTGTCATTAATCGGACATCCAAAACGAAGCTGAAACCTCCTTGACAGATGGATTTCAGTCACGTCTGGCTGAGAACGAAAAATTTAGCGCTAGCAGGGAGGCAACCCATGCAATTTGTTGTAATTTTTGTATTTTGTGTATACATGTTGTAGAGTTTTTAATTTTGTGTGTTATTTTTGTAGGGAAAAGCACAAACGGAGCATTTTAAGACAGAAGGAATGGTGTTTGGCAATCACAAAGGATAGAGCTAATTCATTTGTGATGGCTGAGTAAAGAATTATTCTTGAGACGCATCCTAATGAATTTATACTAAACGAGTGGCGTATTGCGTACACAATTCTGTTGCCTTAATTATTCTTTGATTTGCTTTTCTGTTGTAATTATCTTTATTTTCAAAGACATGATCCATCTTTTTGACCTTTCACGATTCATTTGTTGTTTAGCTAACAAGCTTCCTTGGAAGATACTAGTGCTATTATTACTCACCCTTTTCAGGTTCTATAAATCAACTCATCATTTCACTTTTGAAGACATCCAGATTGAGAAAGAAATATATAAAAATGGAAGCCACTTCAAGAAGACGAGTTGAAAACATCTGTATGTTTTGCGGTAGTAGTGTTGGTACTAAACCACAATACGTAAAGGCAGCACAAGAATTGGGTCGAGTCTTAGCTGCAAGGAATATGCACTTAGTATATGGCGGAGGCAATTTTGGACATATGGGGATCGTTTCAAAGGCTGTACAGGAAGGAGGCAGTCACGTTTTGGGAATCATCCCAAAATCCTTGGCAGAGGCAAATCTTATTGGAACATCAAACGGAGATGAACTGATCGTGCCAGGTATGTCCGAGCGACTAGTGGAAATGATTAATCGTGCTGATGCTTTTATCGCTTTGCCAGGTTGCTTGGGCACATTGGAGACAAATTTTTATAGTATTATCTTGGGCAAACCTGAACATACATCAGAAACCATTGGGCTGTTTAACGTTGATGGATTTTATGATTTTCTTTGTGTGTTTCTTGATGATGCTCGTAG
>SKCR01052060.1:0-30703 GCA_019454045.1 Zanthoxylum bungeanum | reverse complement strand
TTAATAAAATTAAAAAGGGTTAAGAGTACTTTTCAACCTTGCTCTTGATGCCAATTATATGAAACGATTTTTCGCGCAGCAGAAGCGTGATAGGCATCGAGATCGACCCTGAAATTTTTTATGCTATTCTCTCCTTATGCTGAAACTGTCCATGCCAATTTCCTTTTGTTTGCTTCTGTTTTTTTATGACTTTAACAAGACCAAACAGCCCCCAAAAAGCAGCCAAAAAACTATATTATTTTTGCACACTGAAATCTCCTTACACGTGTGTACAGCTCCCTGTTATACCTCTCTAATTATTTTTGCCTTAAGTACTATTGATTCTCTAATGAATGATTCATTCATACTATTATAAATATTAATCTTTTTATTCGTAATAGAAAGACATGAGCGCTCTAATTGTTCAAGTACCGAATCAACCCTTAAGGAATATACACATTTACTTCTCGCAAGAAGGAATAAACTCCATATCTATGTAAAACGTCTCAAGCCACACACTAAACTATGTCCCCAAAGTACATAGCTATTATTCGGGATTTATACACCAACCTCACCTTTGTAAATCAAAAGACATAGCCCACCATGCAGGAGTTCGCAGTACACTCAAGATTTAGATCAATACATGTATGACCATCTAGTATATTAAAATGAGTTTCTTTATTTAACGGATATTATAAGAAATTAATTTCTATATGGGTCAAGTCCTATATGATCACATCATATAAGATGCTTACATTCTCATGTCATCATATAGATGATCTCGGATCAAGGTCAACATATATTTATAGAATGGATCGAAGCTATAGATAAACCACAAACAAAATGCCCGCTTTATTTTCTCTTCATGGATTATTTTAGATTACTAACTTCAGACTTAAATTCTCTTATGTATGACACTAAGCCTGAAGGCACATAAGTAATCAAGGGTAAACTAGACAATTTATAATATGCGATTTAAATCAAAATAATTGATAAATGAATAATACATCTTTTATTTCAAACAAAAAGTTATGTTTACAAAATTACATGAAGATGTAAGGCATATATCCCAACATATATGAGTTCTTTGCTACCTTCCACCTAGACATTCCACATATGGGACAAGACCCCAAATCCTTATACTCTTTTCGATATAATATACAATCGTTTGGGCATGCATGAATCTTCTCATAATCCATTCCCAATGTATTCATTGTTTTATTTACCTCATGCATAGATGTCATAATTTCATTCTGATCTGGAAGCATTTCTTCTAACAATTTAAGTAAATGTGAAAAACTTTGATATGACCATCTATATTTCACTTTCAAGTTATACAATTGTACCAATACATATAACTTTATGAACTTGCTATATCCTTAATACAATGGCTTTTTAGCATTTTCACATGATCGTAATCAACCTCTCTTATAACCTTCGCATTTATACTAGTAGAAGGCCCTTTAATACGATCATCACCATCCAATTTGTATAAGTTTTTTCGATTACAAAGATAAAAAAAAATGAGTTTTTATCTCTGAAAGAGTCTGGTGATTCACATTCCTACGTTTCATACAAGGGCAACATATGTTATCCAAATTTCTAGCATGTCCAATAGCAAAATTAAGAAAGCTCGTAACACCATCTTTATATTCTTGTGATCTTCTATCAGATGACATCCAAGATTTATCCATCTTCTATACTCTAAAACAGTAAAAGGGCATAAGAGAAAATTATTAACTACAACACGCAAATAAGTATATTAAATCAAGTAAATTATTTTAAACCTCAATACAATTTGTAATCAAGTGCAAACACCAACTACAAATCACAATTTCATATCCAGATCTCAAAAATCAACTAATACACATATAAAATAGGCTATTTTAATACAAAAAAAAAAAATCAAAATAATATCCAACCAAGTTGAAACAATAACTTCACATCATCATTTCAACTCCATATATCTTAAAATTAAACCAACCACTACACATGCTTTTAACCACATAAACCTCTATATTTTTAAATCCAAAATCATATATTTTTAAATACACATCTCAAAAACACAAACACTATAGATATAACAACCATCATAAAATAAAAAAGCTCATATCTCAAAAGTATATATTTCAACTCATATTTGAAGTAAAGTGAAGAAACTATAAAGATTTGAAGCTAACTAATGAAATTATAGAATTTGTATCTCATAAACTCAAAAATGAAACTTTTGTTCAGTTGGAGTCGCGCATTTTTAGATTTTGTTATATTTTTTGGATTTGTGGTCGTTTTATTTTTGGACAAAAAGATGATGGTTATTAATAAATAACCGTCATATTTTGTTACGCAAAAAGAAGACTGTTTTTAATTAAAAAAAAAATCATCATCTTTATGGACAAAAAAATGATGTTTATTAATCAGTAACCGTCATATTTTTTCACTAAAAAAAAGACGGTTTTTAATAAAACACCATCATCTTTGTGTTGGAATTTTATGACTATTATTAAAATAAAACAATTATAGTATCTCCTGAGTATTCAATGATGGTTATATAATAAAATTGTCATTAAATATATGGAGAAATAACAGCGGTTATTTTTAGAAACCGTTATTATTACTCGCTTAACATAATTTATGATAGTTATATATTTAAACCGTCATCGTTTTTTTTTAAAAAAAAAATGACAGTTATTAATATGACTGTCATAATTTTTTTTTAATGTCAGTTTTTAAATTTAACTGACATAAATTATCCGTCATCTTTTTGTGATTATATAATAGTGTATGTTTTTAAGTTACCTATGTATTCATATATATATATAGGATATGGCAATGACAAGTGTAGCATGTGAAAAGTCTTTTTTTTTTTTTATTCATTTAAGCATTACTTGTACCGTAAGGAGGAGAGACAGTGGCTGCCTCCTTGATGGCCGTACTTTCAATAGCGTGAAAAAAAAAAAAAAAAAAAAAAAAAGTCAGCAACCATATTAGGTAACTTATATTTATTAACTTTGAAATTTTTAACATTTACCTTGTATATGGCCATCATGATTCTTTGCAACAATAATAAATAAACGGTTAAGTCGGTTTCAAACCCCAAATTATTATTCTCAGTTTAGATAGAAAATTTCTACCAAACTCATCGCCCTGAACATACAGAGAAGTACATAGTTAAAATACGTGTCATTGTGTTCATTGGGGATATTCTAATATATTCTCATACTAAGGAGGAGCACGAGAGGTACCTGGAGATTTCTCTGTTGACCTTAAGGGTTAATCAGTTATATGCGAAGCGAGAGAAGTGTGACTTCTGGATGACAGAGGTGAAATTCTTAGGACACATTATTTCCCAAGAGGGTATTTTGGTGGACCCAGCTAAGGTAAAAGATGAATTTCTTTCGGAAAAACCTAAGAATGTGACTGAGGTGAGGACATTTCCAGGGTTAGCAGGCTACTACAGACGCTTTGTTGAAAACTTCTCTCGAATAGTCTTTACCACTAATAAGGTTGACAAAGAAAGAAGTTAAATTTATCTGAGACGACAAGTGCGAGGAGGCGTTCCTAGAACTAAAAACCAGGTTAACCAATGCACCCATCCTTTTTGTTCCCATCCTTGGTGAGCCATACATTATCTATACAGATGCATTCAATGTTGGATTAGGGTGTATTTTGATGCAGATTGGTAGGGTGATAGCCTATGCCTCTAGACAGCTAAAACCAAATGAGAGGAACTACCCTACACATGATCTTGAGTTAACTATCGTAATGTAATATTTGCCTTAAAGATTTGGAGGTGTTTTCTTTATGGAGCCAGATTTGAGGTATACTCTGATCACAAGAGCTTAAAATACATGTTCACTCAGCATGATTTGAACTTAAGGCAACAAAGATTGATAAAGTACATGGAGGATTATGATTTTATTCTTGATTATCATCCAGGTAAGGCCAACATAGTAGCTGATGTCTTAAGCCATAAACTCCACGAAATCCTAATGTATTTAGCCTTGGAGGACTGGAAGAGAGCTGTGACAGTCGGGGACTACCATTTGCGGTACCTTGAGGATGGTCACCGAGCTTATGCATACAATATTATTGCGATTCTTATGCTTGTTCAAATGGTGAAACTGTGTCAGTGGTAGGACGAAGATTGAGAACGAGGTGGAATCAACTACAAAACGGTGAATAATTGGATGGTTGGATTATGAGTGTAGATGGGTTCCTCATTTTCAATGGGAATTTAGTCGTACTTGATGACGTTGAATTTATGGAGACTATTTTGTCTGAAGCTTATAGATCCAAGTTGGCAGTACACCCACGAGGCACTAAGATGTATAAGGGCCTCAAGAGATAGTATTAGTGGGCAGGTATGAAGCGTGACGTCTATGAGTATGTAACTCGGTGAATGACATGTTAACAAGTAAAAGTAGAACATCATAGGCCAGTTGGAATATTACAACCTCTACTTATTGCCGAGTGGAAGTAGGACCATGTCACCATGGACTTCATGTCGGGTTTTCTGAGGTTGCAACGAGGGTTTGATGATGTTTGGGTGATTTTTGACAGATCAACTAAGACAACATATTTCGTTCCTATTAGTATGAGAAATTCTCCAATGAAACTCAACAAAATATATGCAAATTAGATCAATTGATTTCATGGGATTCCATTGTCTATCACTTCATATCAAGATACATTGTTCACATCTCAGTTTTAGAGGAGTCTGTAGGATTCCCTAGGGACATAGTTGAATTTCAATACGGCTTTTCACCCTCATACAGATGGGAAGTTAGAGAAAGTTATATAGATCATTGAGGACATACTTAGAGCTTGTTTTATGAATTTTCAAGATAGTTGGAATAATCATTCGCTTTTGGCGGAGTTTGTTTATAATAACAGCTACCAGTCTAGTATCGGTATGGCTCTTTTTGAGGCATTATATTAGAGACCATATCTCCATTATGTTGGCCTGAAGAAGGAGAAACTGTCACCCTTAGGCCAGATTTGATACAAGAGACTACCAAGAAGATTAAAATGATCAAGAACCGTTTCCAAACGGCATAAAGTCGTTAGAAGAGTTATACTGATCGGAGAAATAGACCTCGGAAGTTTATTGTTGGGGATTATGTTTTCTTAAAAGTTTCCCCTCGTAAAGGTATTTTTCGATTTAGAGTGAAGGGTAAGTTGGCACCAAGATACGTTGGACTTTTTGAGATTCTTGTGAGAATTGGCATAGTTCACAATGTATTTCATGTTTCGATGTGAAACAAATTAAACAAATTTACAAGTGGAATCTTTCTGCTACAAAGGACGTTGACTTTACAATCTAAAATCTGAACTGGCATCTTCACACAGATCGTCCCTTCTTAGATAGGAACTTTAATCCATGAAATGATAAAAGTTAGGTCAGAGTCAATTTCGGGACAAAATTTTCTTAATGGGTGGGAAATGTAATAACCCAAAAAATAAATAAGGGTATTTAAGTCTTTTCCCTTAAAAGTCCCGGTGAAACTGGTCAAATGGTCAAAAATTTGAATTTTCAAACATGGACTAAAATTATACAAATTTAAAATTTTGGGGACTTTTTTTCTAGAATCATAGACCTAGGGGTTAATTCTGTGTTTGACTGAAATTCGAGGTTTGAATATTACTTTCCATTGACACACCATGTGGCCCAATGAGAGGCTTTCACATGACACCCCAAAAGTCTTTAAATTAAATTTAAAATAATTAAATAATTATCATTGACTCGATTTTGGGTCGTTACATAATTATTTGTTTGACATCAATTTAGCATTGTCAAACTCCACAATAGAATTTTCCTAGTTTGTAATGAAATGGGGCAACAGATTGTTAAAGTCAATAAAATTATCAATTACCGAAAGGTGATTGATAATTAAATATTAAAAAACATATAAATTATTTTGGGTGGGTCCCACACACAAAAAAGAAAATAATAAAAAATAGAATTCACTATTTACATATTCAATCTCATGTCTATAAATAAAGGCTTCATTTCATTATTTTCTTCATCCCATTCTCAACCAAACTCTTTGTATTCTAAGATAGAAAATATAGTTTCTTCTTAAGAGTTAGTGAGAGAGTTGTAATTCTCCTATTTTAAGAGAGTGTGAGATTGTTCACTTCTTGTGTTTAGAGAGAGATTGTAAAATTCTATCCACTGTAGTGAAATCCTTCTACTTTTGTCCGCGTCATATTGAGGATTTTACCTCATTAAATCTGTGTCTCGTTACTTTATTTTATTGTTAATATTTATGGTAGGTTAAGCCTCTTAATTATTATTGTATTGCTATATGGTAGGCAATGCCTCATGAACTAATAATTATTCTCAATTTCACTTTACTTATGTGCCAACTTCAGCCTACGATCCCCTAACAGTAGTATAGCGCTTCAGGTTTAGGGTTACTATTCATGAAGACTATTCACATATACGGTATAATATTATTCACGTATACAGTATTATTTACGTATACAGTATTATTCACGTAATCAGTATTATTCACGTATGCGATACTATTCACAGTGAAATAGTAAAAAGCTAGTTCAAGTGAGAAGCTGTTCGTCATCAGAAACATGGCAGGAAAGTTTGAAATTGAGAAGTTCAACGGGAATAACTTTTCCCTATGGAAACTTAAAATAAAAGCAATCTTGAGAAAAGACAATTGCTTGGTGGTAATTGGAGAGAGACCAGATGGAATGACTAATGAAAAATGGAAGGATATGGATGACAGCGTTATAGGCAACTTGCATCTAGCCTTAGCAGATTTTGTGTTATCCAATGTTGTAGAGAAGAGGGCTGCAAAAGAGGTTTGGGATACACTTATCAAATTATACGAGGTCACGTCACTATACAATAAGATTTTCTTGAATATGAGACATTACACTCTTCGAATGTGTGAGTCCACATCCATGCAGATCACATAAACAACTTGAATAAACTATTTTCCTAACTCACTGTGTTGGATTATAGTATATCAACAAATGAACGTGCTGAGATTCTACTTCAAAGTTTTCCTGATTCGTATGATCAACTTATCATCAACTTGACAAGTAATGTTGTCACTGGTAATCTGGTCTCTGAGAAGTTGCAGGTGCTGCTCTGGAAGAATAGTCTAGGTGCAAAAATAAGGAAGACAGATCATCTAGTTCGCAACAAGTAGAAGCATTGGTGATGACAAGAGAGAGATCAACAGAACGTGGCTCAAGTGGGAGTCAAAATCATGGCAGATCGAAATCAAAAAGTAAGAAGAATGTTAAATGCTACAACTGTTGCAAGAAAGGGCACATCAAGAAAGATTGTTGGAATTTAAAGAATGGTGGAGAAAAAGCTAATGTTGCAACAAAATCTCAGGGATGTGTTGCAAGTACTTTTGAAGAAGGTGGCGCACTTTACAGTGAAGTAACAATGGTGTCCAATGATAGTAGAAAATAGCTAAGTGATGCATGATTGGTTTATTCTGCAGTAACATGGCACATGGCCTCTAAGAGAGAATGGTTCTATCATTATGAACATGTTCTCTGGAGGATCGGTTTTTCTAGGCAATGATCATGCCTTGAAAACTGTTGGGATTGGAGCCATCAAAATAAAGATGTATGATGGTACTGTTCTTATTGTACAAGATATTTGACATGTTATGAGAATGAAGAAAAATCTTATGTCAGTTGGACAATTAGATGACCTCAGATAAATGACCGTTGTTGAAAATGTGGTATTAAAAATGGTGAGAAAAGTACTTACAATCTTGAAAGCTGAAAAGATCTCAGCAAACTAGTATATGCTCTTGTGAGACTCGATTCAGGAAGCAACTGCATCAGTAGCATCACTAGACTCTGGAGAGGAAGCTTATATGTTGTGGCATCAGAAACTATGTCATATGTCAGAACAGAGAATGAATATTCTTGTCATTCAAAAGCTACTCACAGGCTTGAAAGAAGTTAGTCTACCGTTTTGTGAACATTGTGTTACAAGTAAGCAAAACAGATTAAAATTCATCAAGTCAAGTGCTCGGAGTAAAAATATTTTAAAATTGATTCACTATGATGTTTAGGAAGCACCGGTTCAATCTCCAGGGAAAGCAAAATATTTGGTATCATTTATTGATGATTTTTCTAGAAGATGTTGGGTGTACCCGATAAAAAATAAGTCAGATGTGATGTCTATTTTCAAAAACTTCAAAATACAAATTGAAGTAGAAACTAGAAAGAAAATCAAGTGTTTAAGGACAGATAATGAAGAAGAATATTACAGCAAGGATTTTGATGCATATTATCAGCAAGAAGGCATCAAAAGGTATACTACTACATCATACACTCCTTAACAAAATGGTGTGGCGGAAAGGATAAATAGAACGCTGCTGGAAAAGGTAAGAGTTATGCTCAGAACAACTAGTCTACCAAAATACTTTTGGGCAAAAGCAGTTCATACAACATGTTATGTTATAAATAGATCTTCATCAACAGCAAATGATTTGAAGACGATGATGGAGATATGGAGCAAAAAACCAGCTGATTACTCATCTTTTCATATTTTTGGTTGTCCTATATGCGTGATATACAACACTCAAGAAATAACAAAGCTAGATCCAAAATCTAGAAAATGTATTTTATTCGGTTATGTCGATGGAGTAAATAGGTATCGATTGTGGGATCCCACTACCTACAAGATCATCATCAGCAGAGATATGATATTTGCAGAAGATCAACTGTAGAAATAAGAAAATGATAGCACTTCAAAAGAAAGTACAGAGACTACAACAATACTGTTGGAAAATAATCCATAATGAGAAAATTCAAATTCTTCTGAAGCAGCACCAGAGCACGAGATACCATAACCAATTGAGTTTAAAGCTTTTGAAGTTCGTCGATCAACTCAAGAGAGAAGACCTCCAGGTTGATAGTGTCCTAGATATGCCCAAGGTCTCTAATAATGGGTTCTCTAAGAACAATAACCAAGATCATTAAGCATAAAACATGTGAATACGCAAAGTAAAGTAGCGGAAAATACTCACTTTGATCGGCTAAGTGGATGTAGGAGATAACAAAAATTTTGCCTCCATGGAAGTTGCTTCAAGCTTCTCCTTTGATGTATGTTGAGCTTCCAAGCTTGTTTTGTTGAATTCCAAACTCATGGGAAAGGTTTCCCTATCACCTATGAATGACTCCTTTGAGTGCTAGCTCTTGAAAAATTTGCAACAAATCTTCCAATGTCCCTTGGTGAGTTTCGGCCAAGCCTTAGTCGAAGAGATGGAGAATGGCATGAATGGAAAAGAGATGAAGAAGGATAAAAATGAGTTGACTTGTATTTGATTTCCAAAATCAAATTAATGATATACCAAAATCAATATTTGTATATGTCCATCATCTCAACAACTTGGTGTGTTTTACAAGCCACCATCATTTCATCACCAAAATCCATCACTAGGTGATGTGACTTATGGGCCCCACTTGATTCAAAATCTGAGTGGGCCCGCAAACACACCCGGGCTCGGGTTCGTTAATTCCGAATTAACAAATTTTTCGTTGCGACGTAATTAAATCAAATTTAATTAAATAATTATGCCTAGCAAAATTACTATTCATGTCGCTTGCGAAATAATTCTAAATTAATTCGTCCGCCCGAATTAAAATCCAATTTTAATTCCGTTATGAAATCTAATTTCATTTAATATATCGAATATATTATTTAATCGATTAATTCCAAATTAATCGTTCTCTCTCTCTTTTAATTGAATTTTATCCCAAATAAAATCTCGTCGTAATTAATCCTATATTAATTTTCTCTCTCTATTAATTAATCACAGATTAATAATGTTCGAGTCATACGACATCGGTGAATCTTCGGGAAGCGACCCATGAGATCCCTGGATATGTTGGCAGTAAATCCGGTCTTCAGACTATCCAAACACGTGCGTACCCGGTACCACGTTCTTACCGATTTACAAGACATGGTTGGCTTCTAGCTAAGCATCGTGCCTACCCAATTCTCTAGAAATATTCTTTTAAGGAATATGTAATCTGTGTTAGGCGTAGTATACGTAGTATTGCGTATTACGATCCAGTATCGAATGTCACATGCTAGGCCTGGGGCTGGAATTGTGTCTGCCTCGTACGTAGTATATATCGGATCTCTGGTAACTAGTCTCTATAATCGGATAAACATGACATAGTTATATTATCCCGATGACGGCAGTACTTAAGAGTACAAGTTTCGTATCTTGCGTGATCATCATCTCCATATGACTGAAGTGATACTTTCATCTTGACATCACACTCAAAACACTATGATTCTCAATATACCGAGAAGAGGCGTACACATAACCTGTTAAAGCCCCGGATGACCAAAACCAAAGTATATTGATTGTCGCAAGTATTAGCGATGCAAGTCTCAGGTTAAGACCAAATACACCTACCCTGATTCAGATTCCCATAGACACATAGTCATACTAGCAATGGGATTCTGAGGGGTCTATCCAGAGTGAAGTTTTTCCCATACCATCGGTAAACAGAACCTCCTATTACACTTGCATAAGTATCCAATACATAAATATATGAGAACTATACCGTTATGCTCCCACAACGCGCACAAGTGCAATACGAGTCTATTCTGCATTATCGATGTCCAGTCTCAATAATACTACGACTAGGGATATTTAATGATTAAACCTTAGTGGATTAATATTGTCTCATATCTTATTAATCTGGTACTAATCATATGGACTTTTATCATTTATATATCCCGGTAATCTAATTACAAATGATAAAAGAGCAATTTCCTTTGTCACACAGTTAATTTTTACAAGAACACCATGTTCTGTACAAATAGTGATGCTATAGGTCATAATTGTCCAACAATCTCCCACTTGGCCTATAGCCAATCACTCAAGTGTCCTACACCTGAACTATGTACGGGTCGCTCAAACTTCTGCTTAGAAACAGCTTTCGTCAGTGGATTTGCAAGGTTATCATTTGATGTGATTTATTCGATCATCACATCGCTACGATGTATGATCCGAACGAATCAGATGAAATAGTTGAAGTATATACTTGGATCGTTGATGAGACCATTAATTCTTTAGCTTGTGATGTAGCCTAGCTCAGCTGCTAACAGAACTACTCCTAATCTAATTAGGATTATTTATCAATCCAGAAGGCTTCTATTGCTGCCTCAGCTGCAGTAACAATCCACTTTTGTTGTTTATTCGGCAACAGTATCTTGCTTGTAAGATTTCCAGCTCATTGTTCCGTTATTCAAACTATATAGTACCCTTATTACGACTTATAGTCATTTTTGTCGGTTTGGAAACTTGCAGCGTTGAACCCAGTCACTTCAAGTTCTCATTCTCCATGTATAAGAAAGCATCCTTAGTTCGTCTAAGATACTTAAGGATGTTCTTAACATCAATCTAGTGACCATCACCTGGATTGGCCTGATTGTGACTCCATATGCTCGAAGCATATGAGACACCAGGTCGCGTACATATTTTTCAATGTACGAGTACTCGGAGAGTGCCAACAACTTTTAGATCTATCCCAGTAGATCCTTATTCCTAGAATAAAGGTTGTCTCTCCCAAGTATTCTATGGAGAATTTTCATGAAAGCCAAGCTTTCACTGATTATATTATGGGAATGTCATTTCCAAGAAATCACATGTCATCATTATATAGGACAATCATTGTCAGTGCGCTCCCACTAACCTTCTTATATACACAAGAATTATCTTCATTTTTGAATTAAATCATATACCATTATGATCTTCTCAAAACGTTAGTTCCAAGAACGCAATGCTTGCTTCAATCCATAAATGGATCGATATAACTTGCAAACCTTGTTTGCTTGTTTTGGTACGAAAAAACCGTCAGGATGTTGTAAACATCTTCCAAAAGGTTTCCGTTTAAGGAAAGCGGTTTTGAAGTTCAGCTGCCATATTTCATAAATGAAACATGCAGCATTAACAAGCATTATCCAAATGGATTTAATCATGGCAACGGTTAAAAGGTTTCATCGTAATCGACACCATGTTGATAACGATACGCTTTCGCCACAAGCCTAGCTTTGTAAGTTTGTATGTTGCCATCCATGTATGTCTTCTTTGAAGACTCAATTAGTACCAATAGGCACAATGCCTTCCGGTACATCAACCAGTGTCTAAACTTGGTTGGTATACATGGAATCCATTTCGGACATCATGGCACTTTGCCATAATAGGGAGTCGATAACTTGAATCACTTCCTCATACGTAGCAGGTTCATGTTCCTGAATAAGATTAACATCTACATGAGGTTAGATCAGAAACTCATACATCCCAGGTTATTTTCTGACTCTCTCCGACTTAAGTGGTTCTTGTGTATTCAAAGATTGTGGTACAGTTTCATCCCTGATGAATTGTTTGTGTTCCTTTTCGGAATCGGTGCCTGGAATAGTATTACTCCGATTTTCATCGAGTTTTACTTTCCTCCCACTTACCACTGCATATAGGTATTCCTCTTAGGAAAACCGCATGGAGTGCAACAATTAGATTGTTCTCTAGTGAGTTGTATAAGTACTATACTTAGTTTCCCTAGGACAACCCACAAATTAGGCACTTATCTGATTTGGGTTCTAGTTTGGTATCATCCAAACATATGCCCAGCATTCCCAAATCTTCAGGAATGAGAAAACGGGGCTTCTTTCCTATTCATATCTAATATGAAGTCTGTCTAACAGATTTTCATGGAACCTTATTCAAAATAAGTATTGTACTGTTTAATGTGTATCCCTAGAAGAAAATTGGTAGCTCAGAGTAACTCATCATTAACCTAACTATGTCCAACAAAGTTCGGTTTTTCTGTTCGGATACACCGTCAAATTGAGGTGTTCCAGGAGGAGTCCACTGTGAAAGAATACTATACTCTTTCAAGTAATTGAAAAACTTATTGCTCAATTATTTTCCACTGCGGTCCGACCGTAATATTTTTAATACTTTTACCGGTCTGTTTTCTTACTTCGTGTCGAAACTCTTTGAATTTATCAAAAGTTTCTGATTTATGTTTCACAAGAAACACATAACCATAACGCGATGCCACATCCGTAAAGGTTACAAAGTATTCATATCCACCTCTAGTCTAGCTAGACATGGGCCCACTTACGTCACTATGAACGAGGGCTAACAGATCGGTGGCACTTGTACTTTTACCAAGTAAAAGGTGTTTTGGGCATTTTGCCTAATAAACTAGATTCGTAGACATTATTTGAATTATAATCAAATTCGTCCTAGTACCCACTCTTCGAAAGTGTGGATATATGAGTCTTGTTAATGTGTCCCAGATGACAATGCCACAAATAAGTCTCATCTGATTAATTCAGTTTGAGCTATTTGTTTGTCATGTCATATGTATGAGATTCATTTATATTCTAAATATAAATATTGTTATTCACATCTAATGTGCTTATCTCAATATCATCTTTATAAAATAAAACACTTAGTGTTCTAGAATATAAAGGTATACCCGCAACGGGTTAAACTTAGATATAGAGATAATATTTCTAGTCAAACTAGATACATTATAACAGTTTCCTAATTTAAGTACATGCCCAAAGGGTAGTTCCTAAAATTAGGTTTCTACGGTTAAAACAGCGACTCACGTCCCATTTTTAACTCGCAGGTTGATCTCAACTGAAGTCAGTCTCCTACTTATCAGCAGATTCTGCACATCAGTACATATTTATGTACAACATCTAGTATCAAAATCCAATTTTGAAACTAATAGTGAACATGTTTATGACAAACATACTTGAAGTCGGAGCCTTGCCCCGCCTTCATCTCCTTCATGTCTGCCTTGTCCATACGGCAGTCACGCTTCAGTGACCCCGTTTGCCACATTTTAGGTAGACATCTTGCGATATGTCATTTGTCTTCCTAGAACTGTGATGATTTTGCCTTTGCCTTTGCCTCTTTTAAAAGCTCTGGCTCCACCTCATAGAGCATAGCCATCAACTCTCCAAGAGTTTTCTCTTGGTTAATAATGAACCTGCCCCAGCTTTCGGGTAGAGACTATAAGATCAAATCTTTGGTAGTCTCGGCCATGTAGGTAACACCCAGCTAACCTAGCTGATCGATGTCAGCAATCATCTACGACACCTAGTGCTTGACAGATGTACCATCTGACATACGTGAGCGAAAGAGCTTCTTTTGCAATTTGTACTTCTAAGATCTAAGATTAGATCTATGAGATCTTTAATTTCAACATCATGGTATAAAGATCAAATCCTTAGTTTTGACGATAAAATTAAAGTGTCATTGCATTAAGCATAAAGGATTGAGCACTAAAGTTATTATCACCATGAGTCTTCCAAAACTCATGCTCCATTATTTGCTCAACTCCGGGCTCAGGCCCAAGATGTCACTCTATCAAATAGAATAACTTCTCAGTTCTCAGGACTATCCTGAGGTTCTATTCCCTATCTGAAAATTAATGCCGTTTAAAGACATTTTCACCCAGGATTATGTTTTAAACGCCAATCTTTCAGTTATCTTGATTCAATAGTCTAACTATCCAATCAACGATTTCGGGTACAATCGAATATAATGATTTCTATAGTCTAACTATATAATTAACTACAATTGATTGGTTATATTCAAATATATTGATTACTATAATCCAATTATATAATCAACTATAAATGAAGTAGTTTGAATACAGTCCAACTGTTTAATTAAAACAACAATTAAATATTATTCCAACTAATATATTTATATTTAAATAATGACGAAAAATGAAATGAGCGCGTATTGGCAAGTATCTAAACGAAATTGCAAATTTAATACTTGCCTCCCACTATTTTTCTGCGAGCCTCTAACCCTCTGTTGAGTACTCGGGAAACCTAGTTTCCCTAGTGGGCTAGGATCCCGTTAAATAACACACAATCTTGACTTTGGCCAACAAATTGTATGATACTTAACTAGGTAGATCTCTAAGATCAATTGGATCTCATCCAATTCCTAGATCCAGTAGGTGGACATCCAGGTCCGAAACATATATCCAATATATGCCAATATATCCAATATATTCCCTAATATTCTTCCTCTGAATCAACTAAGCATTGGCTTTGGCACAACAAGCTTAATGATTCCAGTTAAGCGGGACCCATTGACTTTGGAAAGCTTCATAATCGATGTCGATGGACAAGAAGTGATCTTGACTTTGGCCAACAAATCACAACTTGGACAAGACATGCGATATGGAACAAAGTCTTCATGATTCAAACACATCCACGATGGAAAAAAATCTTGACTTTGGCCAACAAACCAGTGCCAATCTTGGATCTTGAGAATGAATAATTCAATGGAAGGAAAACGCTTAATATTTGTTGAGGGTTTTTCGCGTAATTGGTAACCAATTAGTTATATTTGATTAGGTCTCATCATACACCCTTAAGCATACATTCTAAAAGCATAATAAGGCACGGTAAATAAATTAATAATGATATGCGGATTGATATCTCACAATTGTTCCTAGAACAAATCACTCTTTTTCCTCTCCCCGGCTAGCACATTCTAACTTATACCCAATTACATAACACTTCTAAAGAAACCTCATTTACATTAAGGGGAATAGGTGAGAAGAGATTACAAAGAATCGAGAGATAAAGGCTGGACACGCATGTCCAATTTAATAAATTCTAAATTTATTACAACAATTTCCAAAATGCCCTCACCCATCTAATAACCATCGATATACATTATTCATACATCACATTCATGTATTCACACAAAGCATGTTATCAATCAATCTAATCCAATTAATTAATCTTAATTAATGACCATCCAATGTTCAAACAACGATTTGATTTGCTCGAGTCCAACTCGTTTAAGAATAAGTACTCAAAGTACGAATTCTTGAATTATATCAAACTACAATATTAAATCCAATTTAATTTGTATTCAATACTATTTCTTTATTTAATTCCAAATTAAATAATTACACTTTTAATGCGCCTTTACGACTTAGATTCTAAATCTAATCTTAATGGGTCTCAAAGCCCAATTAACATCCAATGTCAATTTAATTAAAGTCCAATGGGCTTTCAATTAATTTCTTAAGGCATGGACTTTGGCAACCAAAGCCCAATAAGGAATCACCATTTGCCATAAAATTAATTTTGGCCCATTAGGCCCAATAATCATATTTGGACTTTATGGAAATGGTTTTAGGCCCAATTGGATCCAACCAATTATCCTAAACCATATTTGGCCCAACCAAGCCCATTAAGCCCAAATACAACATTTTTAGCACAATTCCAAATTAAGCCCAATTAAATAAATTCTAATATTCCAAATTTCACAATTTAATTAATTAAAGTGTATTAGCCATAATTAATTAGTTAAATTAATATCTCCAAAACACCAATTACACTAATTAATCATGCTTTAATTTAATCAACTTATGACCACACAAATTGAAGCAAAATCAATCTCAACATGCTTCCATAGCTCACGGCAATGATGGATTTTTTCATCAATTTTGATTTCAATCCAATTAAATCACAAATCAATTTATCCATGTATTTTAAACTCATCCAATGGTCTAAAAATTCCAAATCACCATGAGCTACAAATGGTTACTATTCGGCCAAGCCTAAAATTTGGGGAAAATTAATCTATTCATTTTTTCATCAAATTGATCATGCATAACTCTAAGTTAACATAATCTAAGCATACTCAAACAAATAATTTGATCAAATCATGCTCAAATCAAAAATACCCAAATTCAAGTATATAAACCATAAATTATTTCATGCTTAATTTAGGTTCATGATACCATTGATGGGTTTGTTGGACAATTATGGCCCATAGCATCACTATTTGTACAGATCATGGTGTTGTTGTACAAATTAACTATGTGACAAAGGAAATTGCCCTTTTATCATTTGTAATTGGATTACCTAGATGTATAAATGATAAAAGTGTTGGTTATTATCTAGGTCCCAAGATCAAACAAGACATGAAAACAATGTGTGAATACATCAAAGGAGGTAGCGGAATACTCACATCGATCGGTTGAGTCGATTTGAAGACGAATCAAGGCCAAAATGCTCATTGTTTTAGGCGTGAACTGCAGCAGTCCACTGTCCACTGTCTTCTGTTTTTGAGCTGCGAAACGGAGCTCCAAGCCTCGTCTAACGGATCCCAGCTCATGGGCGAACCTCCCTACCACCTTCGCAAGTCTCGTAAGTGTGCTAGCACTTGATTTCTCACCATGAAAAACCACTCTTGCTCCCCTATTTGTCACGCCATTTGGCTCCAAACCAGTGAGCAAATTCACTGTTTTGGCGTGAGGAGAAGAGAGAAATTGAGAGATACATTTTTGTGTATTGGTTGTCATTGAAATGCATTTCAAATATATCTTATATACTTGTGTGAAATTCACTTTAATTTCACTTGCATTTACCTTTAATTTGAATTTCAAAAGTCAAACAAAAAAGGTAACACATATGCACATCAATTACACATCTAGTCCATCACTATTCACATCACCTTTATTAAAGTGACATGTTGTCAAGTCACATCACTCAAAGTGACAAGTGATTTGACGCTTGATGCGACTGATTGATTTGACGCTTGATGCGACTTGCGTCCCCGCACTCGAATTCGAAATACGAATGCGCTCGCAATCACAATCGGGCTCGGGTTCGCTAATTCCAAATTAACGATTTTTCTGTCGCATCGTAATTAAATGATTACGCCTAGCGAATTCACTATTCACGTCGCTAACGAATTAATTCTAAATTAATTCGTTCGCCCGAATTAAAATCTAATTTTAATTCCGCGTCGAAATCTAATTTCGTTTAATATATCGAATATATTAATTTACCGATTAATTCCAAATTAATCGTTATCTCTCTCTAGACGATATTTTATCCTAGATAAAATATCTCCGTAATTAATCCTAGATTAATTTTCTCTCTCTTCTATATAATCCCAGATTATTGAAGAGTGCGAGTTATGCGTCATCGTTGGATTATCGGGGAAGCGACCCATGACATCCCCGGATAAGTTGGCAGTAAATACGGTCGTCGGAGTATCCGAATCACGTACGTACCAAGTACTACGTTCTACCGATTTACGAGACAAGGTCGACTCCTAGCAAAGCACCAAGTCTACCCAATTCTCCGGACATATCCATTTAAGAATATTTAAGATCTATATCAGGCGTAGTCTACTAAGTATTGTGTATATCGGCCCAGTATCGGATTGTCACGTGCTAGGGCTGGGACTGGATAAGTGTCTGCCCCGTCCGAAGCACATGTCGGATGTCTGGTAACTAGTCTCTATAATCGGATATGCATGACCTAGTCATAATATCCCGATGGTTGCGCAACACTTAATAGCACTAATACCGTATCCTGCGTGACATCATCTCCCTCTGACTGACTGGAGTGATACTTTCGTCTTGACATCACACCCAATACTCTACAATTCTCAATATACCCAGCATTGGCGTACACAGAACCGGTTAGAGTCCTAGACGACCTCAACTAAAGTATATTGATTGTCGTAAGCATTAGCGGTGCAAGTCTCAGGTTAAGACAAATACACCTACCCTGATGTCGGACTCCCATAGACACATAGTCATAATACCAATGGAATTCCGAGGGGTCTTTCCAGAGCGAAGCTGTTTCCCGTACCATGTGAAACACAACCTCCTATCGCACTTGCATAAGTATCCTATACTTAATATATATATGAGAACTATGTCGTTGTGCCCTCACAACGCGCACAAGTGCAATACTAGCCTATTCTGCATTATCGATGTCCAGTCTCGATAATACTCCGGCTAGGGATATTTAATGATTAATCCTTCGGGGACTGATACTGTCTCATATCATTCTCAGTCCAGGAACTAATCATATGGACCTCTCTTCATTTATATATCTATGGTGATCTAATCACAAACGATGAGAGTGCAATTTCCTTGTCACATAGTTAATTTGCTACAACAACACACTGATCTGTGCAAATAGTGACGCTATGGGTCATTCTGTCCAACAATCTCCCACTTGGCACATAGCCAGTCACTCAAGTGTCCCACACCGAACTATGTACGGTTCGCTCAAATTGCTCAGGAAAGGTTTTCGTCAGCGGATTTGTTTGATTATCGTTTGACGCGATTTATACGATCATCACAACGTCACGATGTATGATCCGAACGAATCAGATAATATAGAAGTATATATCTGGATCGTCGATGAGACCTTTAATTTCTTAGCCTGTGCTGACGCCTAGCTCAGCTGCTAACAGAACTATATCTAATCTAATTAGATTTATTTTCGATCCAAATGGCTTCTTTTGCTGCCTCAGCTGCAGCAATAATCCGCATTTGTTGTTTATTCGGCAACAGTTATCTTGCTTGGAAGATTTCCAGCTCACTGTCCCGTTATTCAAACTTTATGGTACCGTAGTATTTAATTGTTTGGAAACTTGCAGCGGTGATCCCAGTCACTTCAAGTTCTCCTTCTCCATAGTTTAAGACAACATCTTTAGTTCTCTCAGATACTAACATATGTTCTTAATCTTTAATCCAGTGACTATCACTTGGATTGACCTGATCGTGACTCCATATGCTCGAAGCATATGAGACACCCTATCAAGTACATTTTAAATGTACAATTTCCCAGAGAGTGTTAACAACTCCAAATCTATCCCAGTAGATCTTTATTCCTTGAATAAAGATTGTTACTCCCCAGAATTCTACGGATAATTTCTATTGAAAGCCAAGCTTTCAACAATAGCTTTATGGGAATTTCACTGTCAGTGCGCTCTCCCACTAACCTCCTTATATACACAAGAATTATTTCATTTTGAGACAAATCATAACCATTATGATTATTTCAAAACGACAGTTCCAAGAACCTTATGCTTGCATTAATCCAAACATGGATCGAATAACCCGCAAACCTTGTTGTCGGTTATACAAAATCGTCAGGATTTGTAAACATCCTCCAAAAGGTTTCCTTTTCAGGAAAGTGATTTTGATCTATAACTGACATATTTCATAAATGAAATACGCAGTTATCAACAAACATCTTCAAAATGGATTTATCATGGCAACAGGTAAAAGGTTGAACTGTTATTAACACAATGTTGATAACGATACCTTTCCGTCAAAAGCCCAGCTTTGTACGTTGGTATGTTGCCTTCCATGTATGTCTTCCTTGAAGACGTTAATGCACCAATAGGCACAATCCCTTGTGGTACAACAACTAGTATCCAAAATAGTTGTTATACATGGAATCCATTTCGGACTCATGGCACTTTGCCATAACAGGGAGTTGATACCTCGTATCACTTCCTCAAAACGTAGTCGGATGGTATTCCCTCATAGGATTGACATCTTTATGAGGTTAGATCAAAAACCCATACCCTAGGTTATTTTCTGACTCATCCGATCTACCATGTTCTTGTGTATTCGAAGATTAATGGTTTAGATTCATCATAGATGAACTATTTGTATTCCATTAAGGACTTCGTGCCTTGAACAGTATTACTCCGATTTTCATCGAGTATCACTATCCTCCCACTGACCACTGCATATCGGTATTCCTCTCAGGAAAAACCGCATGGTGAGCAACAATCACATTGTTCTCATGTGAGATTTACAAGTACTATACTTAAGGTTTCCCCTAGGATAACCTATATTGGCACTTATCCAATTTGGGTCTTTTAGTTTGGTATCATCCAAACGTTATGCCTGGCATACCCAAATTATCAGGAATGAGAAACCCCGTTTCTTTCATGTTCATATCCTATATGATATCTGTCAAACAGATTTATACGGAACCTTATTCTAAATAAGTTTTGCACTGTTAATACATATCCTATTGAAGGAAATAGTAGCTCAGAGCGACTCGTGATAAACCTTATCATGTCCAACAAAATTTGGTTTTAGTTCGGACACACCATCTAACTGACGTGTCTCGGGAGGAGTCCTCATATGAAAGAATACCGTACTCTTTCATGTACATATGAAACTTACTGCTTAAGTATTTTCCAATACGGTCTTACCGTGGCGACATAATACTATAGCCGATCTGTTTATTTACTTCGTGTCGAAACTTCAAAAGTTTCCGATCTGTGTTCTTCCAAAGAAACATATAACCATAACGTGATGCTACATCCGTCAAGGTCATGAAGTATTCATGTTCACATCTAGTCTAGCTAGATATGGGCCCACTAACTTCACCATGAATAGGGCTAACAGATCGGTGGACCTTACATTATTACCAAGTAAATAGTATTTTAGGTACTTTACCTAATAAACTAGATTCGCAGACCTTATTTGAATAGTCAAATCAGTCCTAGTACCCACTCTTCAAAAGTGTGGATATGCGAGTCTTGTTTAATTGTGTCCAAGACAACAATGCCACAAATAAGTCTCTATTGATCAAATCAATTTGAGCTATTTATTTGTCATTTTAATATGTTTGAGATTTTAATTATATTCAAAATATAAATTCTGTTATTCACATCTAATGTGTTTATCTCAGTATCATCTTTATATAATGAAACATTTAGTGTTCTAGAATATAAAGGTTTATCCACAATGGATTAAACACTGATATAGAGATAATGTCTCTAGTCAAACTAGTTACATTATAACATTTCCTAATTTAAGTACATACCCAAAGGGTAGTTCCTAAACTTAGGTATCTACGGTCGAAACAACGACTTTCGTCCCGTTTCCGATTCGCAGAGAAATCTCGGCTTGAAGTCAGTATCCAGTTCATAGCAGATTCTGAATATCAATACATATATTTTATATACTACACTAAGTATTTAAAATTCAATATTAGTAGTGAACATAACTTTGACAAATATTTTTAAAGTTAGAGCCTCGCCATTTCTTTAATTCCTTCGTGTCTTCCATATCCAAATGGTAGTCACTTTGGGATATGTCAATTATCTTTTCAATATTTCATAAACCTTTGGCCAAGCCTTGGGTTTTAGAATATCGAAATGATGTGCACCTTGTGCAACTTGTCCAATTGCAAACTTTGACTTTAAATAGGATTTATTGTCAAGTATATTAAATTAAGCACTAAAGCCATCATCAAAAATCTTCCAAAGATTTTATGCTCTACTTATTTGCTTAATTATGGGCCTAGATATAACAGTTATTTTATCCAATAAAGTAACCTATTATTAATTTCCCATGAAAATTAAATCATTTAAATATTCAACTTTTAAATCCTTTCTTGATTTTAATAGTCTAACTATTTAATCAATTTTAATAAAGGTACTATTTATTATAATGATTACAATAATCCAATTATTTAATCAACTATAATCTTAATATTGATTACTATAATTCAATTATAAAATCAACTATCATTTTAATTCAATTATATTGATTACTATAATCCAATTATAAAATCAACTATATATCGAATGAGTTTGTATATATCCAACTATATATATTTTTAAAAACATAAAATATTAGTCCAACTAATACTTTTGATTAATATGACGAGTAAAATATAGATGAGCGCGTTTAGCGAGTATTCGAACGAATGTTGCAAATTCAATACTTGCCTCCCACTATTTTTCGTCGAGCCTCTAACCCTCTGTCGAGTACTCGGGAAACCGTGTTTCCTAGTGGGCTAGGATCCCGTTAAATATCACACAATCTTGATTTTGGCCAACAAATTGTATGATAATTAACTAGGTAGATCTCGAAGATCAATTGGATCTCATCCAACTCCTAGATCCAGTAGGTGGACATCCAAGTCCCAAACATATATCTAATATATGCCTATATATCGAATATATACCCTAACCTTTTTCCTCTGAATCAACTAGCCCTTGTCTTTGGCACAACAAACCTAGTGATCCTAGTCAAGCGCGGACCCATTGACATGGAAGCTTCGTAATCAATGTCGATGGACAAGAAGTGGTCTTGACTTTGGCCAACAAACCACAACTTGGACACGACACCGATATGGAACAAAGCCTCGTGATTAAAACACATATTCGACGGACAAGGGCTTGACTTTGGCCAACAACCCCTGCCAATCTCAGATCTTGAGCAAGAATCACTCAATGGAAGGAAAATAAACGCTTGATATTTAACGATGGTTTTTCGCGTGCAAATTGGCTACCAATTTAATTATCTTTGTTAAGGTCTCATCATCATACACCCTTAAACATGCATTCTAAATACATAATAAAGCGAGTATGAAAATAAATAATAATGATATGCGGATGGATACTTTACATTGATCCTAGATCAAATCTCTCACTTTCTCACTCAAGCTAGCACTTGTATTACTTCTACCCGTTACACTACACTTCTAAAGAAACCTCATTTACATGGAGGGGAATAGGTGAGAAGAGAATACAAAGAGAATGAAGGTGATAAGGCTGGACACGCAGGTCCAATTTAATAAATCGAATTTATTACAATAATTTCTAAAATTGCCCCCCATCTAATATCCATCCGATATACATTATTCATTCAACACAACCACGTATTCACACACATAAGCATGCTATCAATCATCTAATCAAATTAATTAATCTGATAATGAAGTGATCATCCAATGTTCAAACAACGATTTGATTTTGTTCGAGTCAAACTCGTTTTTGCGAATAAGTACTCAAAGTACGAATTCTTGAATTAAATTAAACTACATCATTAAATCCAATATAACATGTATTTAATACTAATTCACTATTCAATTCCAAATTAAATATTACACTTTTATTTATAAACCTTTTACGATTTAAATTCCAAATTTAATCGTAACGCGTCTCAAAGACCGATTAACGTCCAACGTCAATTCAATTAAAGTCCAATGGGCTTTTAATTGATTTCTTTAAGGCATGGGCTTCGGCAACCAAAGCCCAATCAAAGAGTAACCCCATAAGCCTAGAAATCAATTAGGCCCATTAGGCCCAATTGAACTTTAAAGGTTCATTAGTCGCATTTGGGCTTTATGGTTAAGGTTTTGGGCCCAATTGGATCCAATCCACTTGGCCTAAACCAAACTTGATAAATCAAGCCCGATAGGCCAAATACAACATTAGAAGACCAAATCCAATTTAAGCCTAAATAATTAAATTTCATGAATCCAATTCAACAATTTAATTACCTAAAGTGCAGTACATGATTAATCAACTAAATCAACATTTCCAAAACACTAATTAGTCCAATTAATCATACTCAATTCATTATTATATGTCCAACACACAAATTGAAAAATCAAACCCATTACATGCTTTTAATGCTCTCGGCCAAAGGAGGGATTTTGTGTCCGATTCGGTTTCGATCCAATCGAACCCACAATCGACATTAAATCAACATCCAAAATGATTTCCAATACATCCAATGTTCAAAAATCAAAATACCAAGATATTTAAGGGCATCATCCAATTCGGCCAACATGATTAATTTGGGGATTTTGTGTTCAATTCAAAATCCAATCCAATTAGTTTCAAATTAACATCATCCTATATGATTCTAACTCATCCAATGAATCAAAATCAAAAATTCCAAATTACCAAAATCCAATTTACATTCGGCCAAGGTATAATTTTTGGGGAAAATAATTCCAAATCATTTTTCAACAAATTGGTCCAACCAAAATGAAATTAAACATGTTATAAGCATACTTAAACAATCAATTTATTCAAATCATGCTCAACAAACATTTACCCAAATTTTAAGCCCTACAATTTCATGCTTGAACCTATAGCTCTTGATGCCATTGTTGGTTATTATCTAGGTCCCAAGATCAAACAAGACATGAAAAAAATGTGTGAATACATCAAAGGAGGTAGCGGAATACTCACATCGATCGGTTGAGTCGATTTGAAGACGAATCAAGGCCAAAATGCTCCCTGTTTTAGGCGTGAACTGCAGCAGTCCACTGTCCACTGTCTTCTATTTTTGTGTTGCGAAACGGAGCTCCAAGCCTCGTCTAACAGATCCCGGCTCATGGGCGAACCTCCCTACCACCTTCACAAGTCTCGTAAGTGTGCTAGCACTTGATTTCTCACCATGAAAAACCACTCTTGCTCCCCTATTTGTCACGCCATTTGGCTCTAAACCAGTGAGCAAATTTACTGTTTTCGCGTGAGGAGCAGAGAGAAATTGAGAGATACTTTTGTGTATTGGTGTCATTGAAATGCATTTCAAATATATCTTATATACTTGTGTGAAATTCACTTTAATTTCACTTGCATTTACCTTTAATTTGAATTTCAAAAGTCAAACAAAAAAGGTAAACACTATGCACATCAATTACACATCTAGTCCATCACAATTCACATCACCTTTATTAAAGTGACATGTTGTCAAGTCACATCACTCAAAGTGACAAGTGATTTGAAGCTTGATGCGACTTCCGTCGCCGCACTCAAATTCGAAATACGAATGCGCTCGCAATCACAATCGGGCTCGGTTCGCTAATTCCAAATTAACGATTTTTCTGTCGCGTCGTAATTAAATGATTACGCCTAGCGAATTCACTATTCACGTCGCTAACGAATTAATTCTAAATTAATTCTTTCGCCCGAATTAAAATCTAATTTTAATTCCGCGTCGAAATCTAATTTTGTTTAATATATCGAATATATTAATTTACCGATTAATTCCAAATTAATCGTTATCTCTCTCTAGACGATATTTTATCCTAGATAAAATATCTCCGTAATTAATCCTAGATTAATTTTCTCTCTTTCTATATAATCCCAGATTATTGAAGAGTGCGAGTTATGCGTCATCGGTGGATTATCGGGAAGCGACCCATGAGATCCTCGGATAAGTTGGCAGTAAATACGGTCGTCGGAGTATCCGAATCACGTACGTACCAAGTACTACGTTCTAACGATTTACGAGACAAGGTCGACTCCTAGCAAAGCACCAAGTCTACCCAATTCTCCGGACATATCCATTTAAGAATATTAAGATCTATATCAGGCGTAGTCTACTAAGTATTGTGTATATCGGCCCAGTATCGGATAGTCACGTGCTAGGGCTGGGGCTGGATAAGTGTCTGCCCCGTCCGAAGCACATGTCGAATGTCTGGTAACTAGTCTCTATAATCGGATATGCATGACCTAGTCATAATATCCCGATGGTTGCGCAACACTTAAGAGCACTAATATCGTATCCTGCGTGACATCATCTCCACTCTGACTGGAGTGATACTTCCGTCTTGACATCACACCCAATACTCTACGATTCTCAATATACCCAGCATTGGCGTACACAGAACCGGTTAGAGTCTTAGACGACCTCAACTAAAGTATATTGATTGTCGTAAGCATTAGCGGTGCAAGTCTCAGGTTAAGACCAAATACACCTACCCTGATGTCGGACTCCCATAAACACATAGTCATAATACCAATGGGATTCCGAGGGGTCTTTCCAGAGTGAAGCTATTTCCCGTACCATCGGTGAAACACAACCTCATATCGCACTTGCATAAGTATCCTATACTTAAAT
Source organism: Zanthoxylum bungeanum (assembly GCA_019454045.1). Classification (NCBI taxonomy): domain Eukaryota; kingdom Viridiplantae; phylum Streptophyta; class Magnoliopsida; order Sapindales; family Rutaceae; genus Zanthoxylum; species Zanthoxylum bungeanum. The sequence goes on along the minus strand of SKCR01052060.1, from coordinate 4,225 downwards.
ATATATATGAGAACTATGCCGTTGTGCCCTCACAATGCGCACAAGTGCAATACTAGCCTATTCCGCATTATCGATGTCCAGTCTCGATAATACTCCGGCTAGGGATATTTAATGATTAATCCTTCGGGGACTGATACTGTCTCATATCATTCTCAGTCCAGGAACTAATCATAGGGACCTCTCTTCATTTATATATCTATGGTGATCTAATCACAAATGATGAGAGTGTAATTTCCTTGTCACATAGTTAATTTGCTACAACAACACAATGATCTGTGCAAATAGTGACGCTATGGGTCATTTTGTCCAACAAAAAGGTCCATATGATTATTTCCGGATTGAGATAATATGAGACAGTATCAATCCATAAAGTTTTAATCATTAAATATCCCTAGTCAGAGTATTATCGAGATTGGATATCGATAATACGTAAAAGACTAGTATTACACGTGTGCGCGTTGTGGGAGCATAACATCATAGTTCTCATATATTTTAGTATAGGATACTCGTGCAAATGTAATAGGAGGTTGTGTTTACCGATGGTACAGAAACAGCTTCGTTGTGGATAGACCCCTCGGAATTCCATTGGTAGTATGACTATGTGTCTATGGAAGTCCGAATCAGGGTCGGTGTATTTGGTCTTAACTTGAGACTTACACCGCTAATACTTGCGACAATCAATATACTTTGGTTTTGGTCGTCCAGGGCTTTAACAGGTTCTGTGTACGCCTCTTCTGGGTATATTGAGAATCGTAGTGTATTGGGTGTGATGTCAAGACGGAAGTATCACTCCAGTCATAGTGGAGATGATGATCATATAGGATACGGAACTGGTGCTCTTATGTACTGCAGTCATCGAGATAATATGACTAGGTAATGATTATCCGATTATAGAGACTAGTTGCCTAAGATCCGATATGTGCTTCGTACGGGGCAGACACAATTCCAGCCCCAGGCCTTGCACGTGACATCCGATGCTGGATCGAAATACGCAATACTACGTATACTACGTCTGATATAGATCATATATTCCTATAAGAATATTTCTGGAGAATTGGGTAGGCACGGTGCTTTGCTAGAAGACACCATGTCATGTAAATCGGTAAAACGTAGTACTAGGTACGTACGTGTTCGGATAGTCCGACGACGGATTTACTACCAACATATCCGGGGATCTCATGGGGCTTCCCGAAGATTCACCGATGACGTATGACTCGCACTTTATTAATCTGGGATTAATTATAAGAGAAAGAAAATGAATCTCGGATTATTTACGGAGATATTTTATCTGGGATAAAAATTATTGAAAGAGAGAGAACGATTAATTTGGAATTAATCAATAAAATAAAATATTCGATATATTATACGAAATTGGATTTCGACGCGGAATTAAAATTAGATTTTAATTCGGGCGAACGAGTTAATTTAGAATTAATTCGTTAGCGACGTGAATAGTAATTTTGCTAGGCATAATTATTTAATTAAATTTGATTTAATTACGTCGCAACGGAAAATTCGTTAATTCAGAATTAGCGAACCCGAGCCCGGGAGTGTTTACGGGCCCATTCGCATTTCGAATTCAGCTACGGCCCAAAAGTCACATCACGCGTCACATCACTCGTCATTTATATGATGGATGTCTTGTCACTTTGAGTGATTGACAACCGGTCATTATTCATGAGTGATGTGAGTAGTGTTGGACAAAATGACCCATAGCGTCACTATTTGCACAGATCATTGTGTTGTTGTAGCAAATTAACTATGTGACAAGGAAATTGCACTCTCATCATTGTGATTAGATCACCATAGATATATAAATGAAGAGAGGTCCCTATGATTAGTTCCTGGACTGAGAATGATATGAGACAGTATCAGTCCCCGAAGGTTTAATCATTAAATATCCCTAGCCGGAGTATTATCGAGACTGGACATCGATAATGCGGAATAGGCTAGTATTGCACTTGTGTGCGTTGTGAGGGCACAACGGCAAAGTTCTCATATATATAAGTATCAGATACTTATGCAAGTGCGATAGGAGGTCGTGTTTCACCGATGGTACGGGAAACAGCTTCGCTCTGGATAGACCCCTCGGAATCCAATTGGTATTATGACTATGTGTCTACGGGAGGCCGAAATCAAGGTAGATGTGTATAGTCTTAACCTGAGGCTTACATCGCTAATACTTGCGATAATCGGTAGACTTTGGTCTTGGTGGTACAGGGCTTTAACCGGTTCTGCGTACACCACTTCTGGGTTTATCAGAGAGTCGTAGTGTATTGGGTGTGATGTCAAGACGGAAGTATCACTCCAGTCATAGTGGAGATGATGTCACGCAGGATACGGTATTAGTGCTCTTAAGTGCTGGCCGACCATCAGGATATTATGAAAAGATCATGTATATCCGATTATAGAGACTAGTTACCAGACATCCGACATGTGCTTCGGATGGGGCAGACACTTATCCAGCCCCAGCCCTAGCACGTGACTATCCGATACTGGGCTGATATACGCAATACTATGGTATACTACGCTTGATACAGATCTATATATTCCTATAAGAATATTTCTGGAGAATTGGGTAGGCATGGCGCTTTGCTAGAAGCCAACCTTGTCTTGTAAATCGGTATAAATGTAGTACGAGGTACTTACGTGTTCGGATAGTCCGACGACCGTATTTACTGCCAACATATCCGGAGATCTCATGGGTCGCTTCCCGAAGATTCACCGATGACGTATAACTCGCACTTAATTAATCTGGGATTAATTAGAAGAGAGAGAAAATTAATCTGGGATTAATCGGAGATATTTTATCTGGGATAAAATATTAATTAAAGAGAGAACGATTAATTTGGAATTAATCGATAAAATAATATATTTGATATATTATTAGAAATTGGATTTCGACGCGGAATTAAAATTGGATTTTAATTCGGGCGAACGAATTAATTTAGAATTAATTCGTTAGCGACGTGAATAGTGATTTCGCTAGGCGTAATCATTTAATTACGACGCGACGGAAAATTCGTTAATTTGGAATTAGCGAACCCGAACCCGGGATTATTTGCGAGCGCATTCGCATTTCAAATTCGAGTGCGGCACGCAGGTTAATTCGAGCGTCAAATCGCTAGTCACATCAAGCGTCAAATCAAATGTCACTTTGAGTGATGTGACAAGTTGTCATTTGATTTGAGTGATTGATGTGGTAGTTGAAAGGCATTTATTGTTTTGCTTTTTGACTTTTTGGTTTTTGGGAAATGAAAAGTGGTAAATGGTTTGTTTATTTTTGGAAAATATACAAAAACCAAAATACTTTTTATTTCTCTATACACTCTCTCCTTTTTACGCATCTCCTCTCCCTCTCTTTTCCCTCATTCTTCTTCACGGTTTGGAACCGTTTCTTCTCCAAAATTTCTGGTTGTGACCGAATCAATGAGAAGCAAGGAAGAAGATGTGGTGCTAGCACACACCTTGGGTTATATTATGGTGATAGGGAAACGAATTTATGAGCTTGGAATTCCTTTTGAACCTTGAAGCTTTGAGCTTCCTGGTGTTCATCAATGGCCGAATCATGGAGGGACCAAACCAGTCAAAACCGAGCAGCCCACTACCTTGGAGAGCTGTTGCCGTGAGCTTGGAGGGAGGCAAAAACGCAGCTTGTTCTTCGCATCTCAAACCGTTCAATGTGAGTTATGTATTCCGCCTTACTTCTTTGTGTATTCATGCGTTTTTATGCTTGATTTCATGATCTTGGGACCTATATTAGAAACTCAACAATGGTATCTTGAGCTTTGATCAAGCATGAAAAAGTTAGGGTTAAAATTGGGTAAACTCGATTTAGGCATGATTTGGTTGAATTGTTTGATGAAGAATGCTTGAATGAGGTTGAATTGATGTTGTGTATGATCAATTTCATGAAATTGGATTGGATTCAATTTTCCCTAAATTTTGGGCATGACAAATTGGGTAAAATCAATTGAAGCATGATTTGATTAAATTGATTGATTTAGTATGCTTAAATGTTGTTGAATTAATGATTGATTGGATCAATTTGAAGAAATTATGTTTGGAACAAATTCCCCAATTTTTTATGTTGGCATAAAGTGACAAATTTGGGTAAACTGATTTTGAGCATATTTTGTGAAATTGGATGAATGAAAATGCTTAAAGTATGTTTAATTTAAGATTGATTGGATCAATTTGTTGAAATTGTGTTTGGAACAAATTT
>SKCR01052059.1:0-30553 GCA_019454045.1 Zanthoxylum bungeanum | reverse complement strand
ATAGTTAGCAAAATTATATAATTTTGATTATTATTTTTTCCAAAAAATAAAAATAAAAATTCTCCATATCCAGATTTAATTAGTTTTTTTTTTTTTTTATGACCCTTCATTTTTTCCTTTTGGTTTTCAAAATATTTAGAGTTAAAAAAAATCGAGGTATTTTTGTTTTCTCTCTTTAATATAAGGTTATGTTTGAATTGATGGGATAAGATAAAATTGAGCATAATATAATTTAAAATATTTGAAGAGATATTATTTGCATTGTTGGAATAGAATAAAAGAGAATGAAATTGAGTGTAACAAAACAAATATTGAGCCATTAGAAATGAGCCGTCCAAATTGAGATGGGACATAACTTAATAAAATAATATTATTTGTGAAGACAAATTTAACTCTTAATAAAATAACATTAAGATATTTATCTTTTTTACTTTTACAATCTAAAAATGCATAATTTTCTTTAAATGTTAGGAATCATTATCCCTAATATTTTTCCATATTTGTCCTCTTAGGATCTAACCATACATGTATTACTAATCCTATATTTATTCACAAACAAATTGAAATAAATCTAAGTTAATCACAACACAATTGCATACATTTCTTCTTGTAGAGATGCACTGAATCAAACTTAATTGATTATTTAACTCAATAAGCAATGCTCTTATTTGTAGGAGAGAAATCAAGTCACTATAACTTCACATGTTATGCATTTAGAAGCAATCATTGATTACTATGTAATCACATGCATTTGGATCCATTAATTATTATGTAATCACATGTATTTGAATGCTTAATGACTTTCTCTAACCCCTCCAAAAATGTTATCATCATGGGTGTACCATATGTTCCCCATCGATATTTTCTAATTGTTGTTTCTTAGTAATAATTTTCCAACATTAAAATATATATAGTTACATTTCATTCCAATATTTTTTATTTATCAAATCATGTTTTGGAATATTATATTATAAACAAGGCCATGGAGAGTTATTTTTCAATCAATTTCGTTCCATTAGATTACATTCCATTATAAATCATCATTTTTTATCTATCCAAATATAACCTAATGGTGATCGCAATGGTTACGGTTTAGTGTTTATTTTCACAAGAGAGTAAGAGCTTATAATTTAGGCTTAGAAATTTAGAAGGCAAATTAGTAATTATCATGGGAAAATGATACTTAAAACCCTCAATCTTTAGAAATTTAATATATTTAATATGGGTTCTCACATATCATTTTTATGTAAATGAATAATAATAATCAGTTAACTATTAAAACAAATAAAATTTATTAAAAAAATAGACGATTACATGTTTTTTTTTGGAAATATTTAGAGGATTTATGTTTCTTTTTCGTCCAAGTGTCATTTACTCATTACTAGCATAGGGTCCAGATTTTGTGCGGGTTAAGCATATCTTTAACTATAATTTCATATCATAAAAAAACATAATATTATTTTAGTTATTGATCTTGTAAATGTTTAGGATTTCATCGATTTTATAGTTTAAATGAGAAAATTTGATTTATTTACATTTTATATATATCTTGTTTGTTTGTCAATAAATTGTCAAATAATATTTTTTATTCACATTAAAGTTTTTATATTATAATAGGTTTCTTATTTTAATTTTACAATTTAATAATAAAAAATTATTTTTAAATATATTTTAATCTTATAATTTATTAATAAATATGAGATTCTATTTTTATATCATAATAGGTTTCTTATTCTAATAATTTATTATTTTATTTTTATAAATTAATTAATTATATAGATTAGGTGTCACATATATATTTTATTTTAATAAGAGATTATAATATGTTTTATTATTATAATATGTTTTCTTATTTTAATAGTTTATCATTTTAATTTTTAAAAAAATAATAAATTACAATATTAATTAATTAAAGTAATAGATTTTTTATTTTATTATGAGATTATATTTTTACATTGCAATAGGTTTCTTATGTTAATAATTTATTATTTTAATTTTATAATTTAATAATAAAACAAACTTGTTTTACTAATTGTCTGACTCATAAAGTAACGTTGCAGGTCTCAGAAACCTACTCTCAGGTACCTGAAGAGGGAACTCGCTCATCTGATGATGAGGTTCACAGTTCATCCTCTATGAAACCCAGGTCCTTGAACACAGATTCTGATCAAGTTTCCTTGGCCGCGGAATCAGTCAAGGAGGAGATTTCTCCCAATAATAATCCCGCACCACCAAGGATGCGGGCGTCTTTGAATAAGAATTCTGCAAATTTAAGATCGGTTTCAGACATTGGGAAGCCTAAGATACAGAAGAAACCTCAGAAACCAACCAAACAAGGGACCAATAAAGAAAATGACAGGATTAAGCAGGGAAATAAATCAGCTGGCGTGGAAGGCAAGTATATAGCAGTATTCATTTCTTGTGCAATATTTCTATAAAGTGGTCTAAGAATTTGAAGATTGCTTTTACTTGCAGGTCCAGTCAGTACACCAGCAATAGATAAAGTTGAAGAGAACAAAGAGAACATGAATCACTCAAGTTAGTTTAAATTCTTAAAGGGTTTATTTCTTCCTTCACTTGATTTCATTTTTTAATTTTGATTCCCATTTCTGTAGTAGGATTCTTCCCAGAGGGAAGAGATCTGTGTCTAAAAAGAGATGCATTCAGTCAGATAGATATACTGATCCAGAAATGCCAAAGCATGTCATTTTCTTTCTCTTTTAGCGTTTCTTCAGTGTTTTGCTTGTTTGTTTTCTCTTATAGATTTACTAAAAGAGGTGACAATTTCTTTAAAGAAATGAAAGTACTATATAACATGGATTAAATATCCTAACATTCATATAATGGAGGAATAGCACGAGAACTCCACTTGGATTTAAAGAGGCAGCGCATGAAATTGGAGTTAGTCTGCTGTCCAGCTCTGTTCCACTATTTCCCTCACTCTTCTGTTGTATTCGCGCTTGTTCTCACTAAACATCCGAGCAGCTTCTGAATTTGCAGGAGAATTTGGGTTGGGATCACAGAGCAGTGACTGCAATGAGCAAATAATAGTCAAATATAGATAATAGTGTAAAAACTAGTAATATACAGAATTTGCACCTGCTTTCTAGTGTGATACGAAGAAAAAGAAGGCAACGAAATAATCCATATACCTGTATAGATGTGAGTATAGCCGCCGCATCATATATAGGACTCCATTGATTTTGTAAAATATCCAAACAAATACTTCCATCAGCATAAACTGACCAAATCAATAGAATGTATTAGCAGAGTAATATTTAGTCGTATGTAAAAACTGAGGGCAAGATAGTTAATGTGTTAACTTACTATTTGGATGAAACATCCTAGAAACAAATCGCACAGTTGGAGGTTTGTTTGGATAATCCTCTGTAAACTGAAGAGTCAACGTGAATGTGCCTGTATAACTCAAAGGAAAAGAAAAATGTCACGTAAATGTAAATATTGTTGTAATATGTTAGGATAAACACGTGTTATGACCTAGCAGATTCTTATTAAATTTTGAACTGGCAGGATAAACTTTCTTTCATTCTCCCTAGGCCTAGACGAATTGCACTTTATATCAACAATAAGCTAAAGACAAGTACAACAAAGGGTTCTATTGCTAGAAGCTCTATAAAGGAGTCATGGGGTGAAAACGGTTTACTTAAAGTTCTCTTCTTTCCCAATAGAAGGCAACCATTCAATTGCATGAGCTAGGTGCATTCTGCCAATCAATTCATGTAAACATGCTCGCATTCAACCCCGCCACTTAATTTTTAGGTTGAGGTTGGTACTTGGTAGAGAGTATAAGTTGTGGAACAAAAACTAAAATATAAACTATCGTAGAAAAATAATATCATGTTATGAGATATAATTTTATGATAGTACGAGCTAGCATTAACGTTAGTATTAACTATGTGTTTGGTGTAGCGTTTAAACACGGACTAATAAACTCACCAAACTCTACACCAAACGGTACCTTTGTTTCAACTTTCAACTATATAGGGAATAGATAACTCAAGTCAGGGATGTTCTCTGCTCGTTGAGCCAAATAGAATTTCAAGAGAAGACAACTTTATGCCTCAAGCTATAATCATCTCAATTTAAATATTAAAGCAATTGCAAGAAACATAAAGCCATTAATCATTTCAAAGAATAAGGACGGCACAATATGAAGTCCAGCTGGAATATATAACTCAAGAGCTCATGAATAGTCATTCCCTCACAAAATCTTCAGAATCAGGACGACTCACCTCCATCCCAAGGAGTATCATCAGGACTGCAACATAGATATACAAAAAAAATAAAAATAAATAACATTAATAAACACAAACGGAGAATGGTTACATATTTATTCTAAGCATACCCAAATATCACAGCATTCCAAAGCATAATATTGTTATCTTTGGGTGCCCCACTGATGCCAGCAGGCGGGTCTTGCTGCAACCTTTTAAAATCTCTCATCAGCCTCTTCCTTGCAGGCGTCGACATTGTCACCAGACTCACCACCTACAAACTTTTCAGACATTCAACATTAAAAACGAAAACCCAATTCATCATCTTACATCATACTTTCATATAAACCAAACATATCTCCCAGAATTCAATTCCCCATTATGTATACAGAATCCTTTTTTTTTTGAAACGTTGGAAACCCCACGTCAAACCACCCGACCTACTTAAGCGGGCTACTAAAATCCCGCTTTTCTAAGAAGTACATCTCTGGATTCGAACCTAAGAGTTAACAACCAAATCCTATGGCCTATACCACCGACACACACCCATTGGGGATCCAGAATCGTATCATTCAGCATAATTACACAAAGTTACTATTTACAAAATTTATCTTTCATTTCCCAGTTCTCAATCTACTTTAAGCCACCACCCATATCATCGAAAAAAATGATCATTTTTACATTGAGTATATGCATCTTATGCAGAATCACTAAATGGGTGCACAAAATTCTCAGTCCACATGTGAATTAGAGATCCCCCAGGCATCTAACAATCATTAAAAATAAGTTTTTAGTTTTTTTTTTTATGCTCAAACAAGCAAAATTTAGATCTTTCGTTTGCCTCAACCGATCTAACTTGCCCAGAAACAAAAATAGACTCAACCAAACTAAAATAAAGAATCTAACCTGAAAGAAGACAAATTCAGAAACTGGGAAACCACGGAGAGAAAGCTAAGCCGCTGCAAGTTTCAGTAATGGAATTGACTGAATTTATACAAAGAATAAAAAAGAACAAGGGTTGATCAGAAATGAGAGTATGAGTGGAGAGGAAAAAAAGAAAAGAGAATCTACCGACAGTGAAGAAGAAAGCAGAATTCTTTTTATGTAAATTGTTGGGATGTGGTTGACATGTTGCGTATGTTCCCGGTTTGGTGGGATATCTTAACTTGAGTTATTGAGTTTGAATTTACGGAAATATGTTTTTTTGTCGGACTCTATGATAGTCGGAAATTTTACCTATTTCGCTTAAATTTGAAATAGATAATTTAACGGCATTATATATATCTATATAATAAAGGAGAATGGTGTTGCAGGAAATAGAGTGTATCCAACGGCTCTCTTTATGTGGCTTAATTGACGGCCCAGATCATTTCATTGGTAATTGGAGGAAATATGGTGAATTGATTGATGGAAATGGTCAAAAAATTTCAAATTAAAAAATAGAAAGTTAACACTTAATACAGTAATTACACAATTTTATGTTAATGGTGTTAATTAATCATCATTATGTTTAAAATGATTATGTGTTAAAGAGATTGGCAAATCAAAGAACATAGTAAACGGGGTATGGGACAAGAGAGAAAATTTGTGGCTCTAAATTGGGTGGTGTGGCAAGATGTGATTTGAGGATTAGTGTTGGGCAATAATAAAGCAACCATATTGTAAAGTGGAATATGTACCAAGGCAAAAATAGATTCATGATTGCACTATAGAGTTGATGTTCCTTAAATGTTTTGGAAAATATCATTGAATAAGTGTGAATGGACTTGTAAGATAAGTGCAACATGTTCATGAACACTTTATTTTATTCCTTCTTATCCTTTTTATTCATAATTTATTTTGTCATCATATAATATGGATATAGAATAGATTCAGTGTTCAATTAGATTTTATATTAAGTTTTTTCATCGGTAGTTATAAAATAAGAATTTATATGTAATTGAATGTGACTCAACTATTCATTATTATTAATGCACATATGTTAAAATATTATATAAAATTTAGCATAATTAAACTCAATATTAGATCCAAATTCCTAGAATATGTGGGTGTGTATAACTTAGATTCCAAATGAATTAATTTAATGAAAATGATGAGGGGCAAGTGGATTGATTGAGAAATACATCGAATTTCTATATTTTCATAGAGCCATCCCGAAATTCCTTTTAAAATATGTTGAAGAATCTTTACAGATTACATCATTTCACCGATTCAGACTCACTCTCTCTTGAATGGTATTGGAAAAAATGTATTCGATTTGCCAGTTAATAATATACAGGGCAAAAACATACATATTGTGTGGGGCCCGCCTGCTATGCGAGAGATGACATATACACCCGGCACATAATATAATTTTCGCAATTCAACACGTCAGTCAAAGTGTCAACAGCTTTGCCTGAACCTGTCGTAACTGCAAATTGCAAAAAAGAGATATTCAAAGTGGAAGTGGCAGCCAAAAATGAAAGTAAAAAACTGGAGATGCAGGGGATCGAACCCTGTACCTCTCGCATGCAAAGCGAGCGCTCTACCATTTGAGCTACATCCCCTTTTGCTGAAATTCTTTAACTTAATTATTATGTTGATACTCTGTGTCCGGCTTTTGCAAAATCGGATCCTTGCGGCACTTGCTTATGCCCTTGTCTAGCAAATTAGCCTTACCTTTATTCTATGAGAATGAATTCGAGGTTAAAATATCTTCACGCAATAATATAGCAACGAGTTACGAGAGCTAACATACATCAATGAATTATACAAGTACATAGCACAAAAGATATTTTAAACACATCACATAACATAATGATTAGAGACAACAAGTAGTGAAATAGGACAATCATATGAGAAATGTTTTCATTCATTAATTCAATCAATTAAGTGCGAGCGAGTATACAATTAAAACCCTTAGAATGCTGATGGTTAATTAAGGCCCCTTCAAGGCTTCAGGGACATCCCTTCCTAAATTTTTTGACTAAAATAATAGAATATACGCGATTTGAAACTTGAAAGCACTTGATATTATACATTTTCTCATTACAAATATGGCAAGATCGTATATTCTTATTCATCGTATATTTCCATTTTACAAATACTAATATAGAGAAGATGTATGAAAGAGGGGACCCGAGCTCAATTTAATATCATCCATCAGATGAATTCTTTGATATCACCATTATATTAGTGACGTTGTATCACCCATCAATAATTAATATATAAAAATTATGTTAATAAAATTATTATTTGTTTAATTGATTTTTACTATTAGACACACATGTTAAAATGTTATTAAGTTATTGTGTGGATAACGTGGTACCACAATTATATGGTGTAATCAATAAATATATAATATATAAAAATTATGTTAAATAAAACTATCATTTATTTAATTGATTTTTACTATTTAACACATGTGTTAAGATATTATTAAGTTATTGTGTGGATGACGTGGTATATATGATGTAGGGCCAAATTTGGGCTGAGGATTCAAACGTCAATATATCTCAGACGACACCTGGGCCCAGGCGATAAACTCGCACGAGACCATGTCTCATGGCCTTCATCTGGCCCTATTGGCATCTTGGGCTGCCAAACAAGGCCCAATCAATACTAGGTTATCAACAGCCTTGGGCCTTCACACATGACTCACACACATAGCCCACGAGCCCATACACCCCAAGGGAAGAGGCCCATAAGGCCTAAAAGTTTCCAGGAGCCCACACGACTCAAAAGGTCTCCAACAGACCATTTTCATGTTATTTAATGTCCCAGCAGACAGTGGCGGTGCCACTTGGGGCCCAGGAGGGGCTTCAGCCCCTACTGGCCCAAGAAAGAAAATATATTTATTTTTTATAAATAAATCATTATTATTTGATTTAAGGCCCTTCTAAAATTTCAAAACTTTAAAATATCAAATCTTAAAGTAAAATATTTTTATTTTCTAATTTTTTTTTTGTTAATTTTTTTAGTCACCACTTTAAATCAATCAACCAACTATTCAATCAGAAGGGTACCAAAATTTTATCCAAAATCTAAACAAAAATGTTAAATTTTATATGTAATGACTTTTTATACTTTTTATCGTTTATGAATAGGGGTCTCATTTCAGGAACTTCCCTATGTCATCTCAAAATTTAGGACAACTCATGAAGCCCTTGAATTTAACCATGTTGAAATTTTTTTCTAAATATGGTGTATAAATAAATAAATATATATATAGGGAATTTAATGATAAAATCTTTAAGTGAAAAAGACTAAACCTTTGGGTTTAAAGGAATATGTTTTTTAATGGGAAAGAACATAACCCTTCAAGAGCTGCCTTCATTGACAAAATGATGTTTGTTTTCAAATGCAACCCTCCATATCTATAAAAATGAGCGTTTGAATTCATTTTTTGATCATCCAAAAACATTCATTTTAAAAAATCTGAAGTATAGAAAGAATTTCCCCCATTTCCAAGTTCAATTTCTTGAAGAAATGAGTATCCCTTCAACATGAAGCAACCAAGTTATCATAGGAGAGCGTTAGCCACAATCCCACGAGTAATCCGTTGAGCACCGACGCATAGCTAATAAGTACTTAAGGACATAGACAACTCAACTTGATTCTCATTTATCATCTTCTAAACAAATTTTCAGGTTCCTCTAAGTTTCAATGTTTATGTTTTTTGAATGTATCACATTAAAAATTTGATTGAAAGTTGCATGTTAAAATTGATTAATAACATATTATAGATAACAAGCCCCTCATGAATCAAATAACTGGCTCCGCCACAGCCAGCAGACAATATATGAGTAATGTCTCAGTCAACGTTGCCCCATATATATTGTGTAATATCCTAATAGACATTGTCCGCCAGTAACACGGCTAATTCCTTCTTAATAAAGAAATTGAGTATTTGGATCGAGACAAACCACCAACAAATACGGTGGTACAATCCCGTTACAATAGAGATTACTCCTAATCCAGGACATCTAGGCACTCCTAATTTAATTCTTATTCTACTACCATTTCCCAAATAGGCATGGAATACGACACTTCCAAGGAATCATAAACGAATAAAAGGACTACTACGTACAACCTATAAAAGGAGAGGGGTCCAAGGGATTGAGGCACTCAAGCTTTGACACTCACACTCTAATTCTCAAAGCATACACAACTCCCTAAATACCAATTTACCACTCTCACTGCAATCTACGAAGATCAAGGTAACCATTAGTCTTGCTCCTCCCTTGCTTTCTGCTCGTCTTCATTACTGACTTGAGCATCGAAGTGCCTACGACATCAATCACACCGGTGAGTAGTTACTCCATATTCACTTACCTTTATTTTGCATGATCGCTAGTATCCCTATCATATAAATTCTCGATTATATGTCGAATGCGAAATTCAGCATAAGGTAAAAAAATTTCATCATAAGAACAAGTCAGTATCTAGGATAAGAAAATGTACATCGCTTCTTCCAAGGCATAATTTTGCATGCCAAAGGAAAGTATGAGCATTTAAGAGTCAGAAAGTAAAATTTGTTTGACAATCAAAACAATAAGTTTATTGTCAAAGGTGCCAATAGATAAAAAGTTTGGCGACCAACAACATGCATGCTTTCCCAACACCTATCATTCAAGACAAAAAAAGAAGAAGGGAAAAAAATATTTGACTTTCCTAGTGTTTCAAAATTTAGAGTAATTTAGGACAGCTCGTGGCTGTCATGAAGGACAAATTTTTCTTCAGAGAAAATGATAGAACTATTCTATAAATTATCATAGCGATATTTTAATTTTTATAATAGAAAATATAAGATTTTGTCAAATATTTTTGTTAATTGAATCAATTTCATCTAATTCTAAAACCATCTTCCACTATCTTTGCACAATTTTTGAGGTATTAAAGTCATTTAACATTAATTGGATAAAAATGACTGAAAATTAAATTATGACAATATGTAAGATAATTAGGTGTTATTTTCCCGTTTCTTTATCACATACATCATAAATTCAAAACCTTTCAATCAGTGTGCTCTCTATCATCAGCAGGAGATGCAGAAGCACTTTTAGATGTTGAAAATGGCAATGAATTAGGTGGTAGAAAAAACAAACTTCCCGGCTGATGAGAACTTATCGTTGATGATTTGTTCAAGTAGCAGCTTGATGCGAAACCACTGGAAAATGCTCACCCAACTTAAGTTTCTGCCCAAAATTTTCCCCACCACTGACCTGATTTACACACCATTACTACCACCACTACCACTGCTATTGACATTGCCATTGCCATTGCCGATGATTGTTTTAAGAGCAGCTGCTAAAGCAGATTGGAAACTTGGGTCTGCTGTTATTGCTTTTGTAGCAGCAGCTATTGTATCAGCTGGTAAAGACTGTTGTAGAAGACTAGGGTTAGGGTTAGGGTTATGGTTAGGTTTCCTTCCAAGGTTTAAAGATCCAATTTGATTGTTTTTGATGTAGGGTTGAATGTTACTTCCATAGCTATGTAGCCCATTGCCCCAGGACATTATTGAACTGGATTCTGAAGAACTGAAGTTGAGATTTGTGAAAGAATTTCTTGAAGCTTGGGGGTAATAACTTGAAGAAGACGGTACTGTTGATGTTGTGAGATCAAGAGTGATTGTTGGATGTAAAGGTGAAGTAATTGATAGTGATGGTGATGAAGAGATGGGTGCATAGAATTGCTTTGAATTTGAGTTATGATGATGATGATCAGATTGATAAAGGTTGAGTCCATGAAGATTATTGGGTACTGTGATTTCGCTGGAGCCTGCAGGGCGAGAGCAGCTGGATGATGAACCGGATAATAGCATTGAAGCGGCTGCTGAAGTGGTGGAAGCCATTGCTGTGGCTGAAACTGGAAGTGGGTGGTTGTGGGTTCCTTCGTAGGTTGTGATTAATATGGACATATCTTCGGCAGATCTTTGCACCTGATATATAGTTCCAAAGAAATATATAATAAGAAATGAGAAAATTAAAGCAATTACAACATTGATTTTCACAAAAAATTGGTAGATATTCTTCATTTTAAATGGGTAAAATTTGATTCAGTTGAGACATAATTTGATTTTCACAAAAGGTGATAAATGATGTTCATTTTAAAGGGGCAAATTCAAAAATATATTGTTACCAAACTAGACTTTTCATTAATTTGTAGGATACATTTAAGAAATTTTCAGATTCACATGAGGCTTTTCTCAATAAATTATGTTGTTAGTGTAACTTAGAAAATGAGCAAAACCCCTTAATATTTTAAGAATAATAATTTGACGTTATATTTGTGAAAATTACATAAATAATAACAAATATATTTATAGTAAAACCCCAACAAAAATTTCGTTTAATTTTAAAATATTAGAGAAATTTCGCTTAATTTTACTAAACATAATAGAATTTTGCTCATTTTTCCTTAGAAAATGTATTATATGTATAGTAGTTTTAAAATTTAACTTGGATATATACACACACATATACCTGTTTTCGTACGGGGCATGAAGGTGCAATTGTGCAGCGATAGTAGGCTCTGGGGCATGGGTTTCCTTTGGCAATCTTTTGCCCATATTTTCTCCATTGGCAACCATCATTCATCTGCATGCGCATAAAAAAAATATTTGGTCTGTATAATGCATCAAGCAGAAATAAAATCAAAACATGATCGATTGATATAATAGGTGTTGAGGAAAATATTTCACATCGGCTAATATAAATTAACAAACTTAAAACATAAGTTTTGAACAATCATATCGGCTGATATGAATGAATGAAGTTAAAATACTAACCGTTGGAGTGTCACACCTGGCTCTCACTGAAACCCTAGCTTTCTTGGCTTGACTTTGTTGCAAAATCTCATCATCTGCACTTCTCATTGTCTTATTATTAAGACCTTTACTAGGTGACCATGTCTCCCTAGCTTCTCCTTCCTTTGATTCTTCATCATGACTGTGTGATGAGGGACTCTGATTAGTGTGAGATTCATTTGCATCTGATTTAGATGCTTCAAATTTGCAGTCCAATGCAAGAGACAAGCCTTCTTCATCTTGCTTATGATCCTCTTTATTACCTACACAAGGGGTCTTGTTCTTTTCTTCCTTTTTTGAATCACTTGAGAATCTTCCTAGGCTAAGAGATACAAGCTGCTCAGGTTCTTCGATTTCTTGGTCATGGTGATCCTTAGACGTCTCTGTGGATATATTTGCTTCTTGTTGAACAATATTAACAAATTGCATTTGAAGGGTTTTGTAATTCTTCATAATGCGATCTAAGTAAATCTTCAGTCTTTGATTTTCTTGTCTCATCTCATCCATTTCAGCTCTAGCAGATTCAAGCTGATCATCCTATACATTACAATAAGTAATTACCAACCAAAGTCAATTATAGTTTATAAAGGAGCAAAATAATATTTTTTTTTCAAAGATAAAATTAATTATCCATTCATAATCATGCTTATATTTTGAAAGTACAATGTTAACCTTGCTATTGAGTAATGTTATGTACATCAAAACCTTCCCAAGACTCTGTGTATTGGGTACGACTTTTTATTAGGTATAATCATTTGTATATTTTAGAAAGATATTATATATACAGTCACATATCAACGCCCAAGATCATGAAATATTTATTTGGAGGAAATTTGATTAAATCAAATGTTAAATTTCAGAGATGTAAAATAAATTTATTGATTGAGATGCTAATAAAGAACATTAAAATTTCTACAACCTCATGTAAAATTAAAGATAGCATTAACAATTTATATTCATGCTAGCTAGCTCTAACCTTTTCTTTTTGGTTTGAAGAAGATGGTATTGAGTCAGGACTCAAATATGATCCTTTTGTATTACTTAGAAACAGCTCCTGCATCATAATAAAATCAATTGTCAGAAAAAAATTTGAACACATCCAAGAAGCTGTGTAAAATATATTCATATAAGCTGATTATTTTTTTTTTAAAAAGAGTAAAGTTGAGAATAAGAAAAATCAAATTAATATATCAATTTATATCTATAGATTTTTTATGTGGACCAAGTCTTAAATTTATTTTCTGGATTATTATGATATCTTCTCTTATTGGTATTGATCTTCCAACAAGTCTTTTCTTATATTAAATGAAAGAATTTTCGAGATGTAGATTGATGCACATAGATGTGATCATAATTTAATTACCATCTAGAAATATCTCTTCTGATGATTTTCATTCTTGGATTCTTATAATAATTAATTTTTTATTTTTTTCCTGAAGGAAAAAATATAACTTTCTATATACACATGTCATTAGAACATGCAGTTCCAAAAGTTTGAGGATAAGATGTTCATTTTATCCCTGGAAGTTTTTTTTATTTTTTATTTTTATGTGTAGATCCAATTCATAAATATTAATTAAATATATTATATATAAGTTTCAATTACTTCCGAAGTATGAATACAAGAGAGAAAATTTGACATTAAAATGATTATAATTGTATTAATATTAATAGAAATATGTGCACACAATTCTTCAAATTCTTGAAAGAAGCAAAATATAAATAGTTATAAATCTTTAGAAACTTGTTTCTAGGCTTTCTATTAAATTACCTTCATCAGAAAAAAATAATTTCTTAATTTGTGTTTGCAATATTACAGATATGAAAATAATATTCCAAACATGCAATAAAATATAAAAGAATAGATCAAATGTATACAAAAGCTTCACCTTAACATCAATAATCTCTTCTCTATGATCATCACCCTGAATCAACTTTCTTCACCTCTCCGGCGGCGGCGGCTGCCTCATCTCGGTGTTCAGATCTTCCCAGAACATCCTCCATAGCTCTTTTCTCCTCCATCAATTATCTCTTCTTCAAGCCAATCTCAAATTAATATGGTAAGTCTTCTATTATAGAGAGAGAGAGAGTGGCAGCAGTATTTGACTCATTTTTGAAAAAAAAAAAAAAAAAAAAACATTCAGTGCACACAAATAAATACAATGTCAACACTGCAGCCCAATCAAATTGCATTTAATTTTATAAAATTAATTTTCTTTTCTGAAGAAGAATTCAACTTCAACTCTTAGCAAGAGAGAGACCTTCCAGCCGCAATGATCGGTACCACTGGATATATATATTTAGTGCTGACCTTAGTTTTATGCTGAGTTTTTTAAAAATTGTGAAAAGTAATTATTATATAAGAATTTTTATGTATCTAAATTTTAACTATCATTATTATTAATGTATGTGTCACAAGAATTATAAATAATTTACGACTACAGATCCAAATTTCATTATTACTACTAGTCCCATCTTTGAAGTTTCTCGTATGACAAAAGTCACATGGGGTTGTGATTTTGGTCAAAGTTTTTTGCCATCTTTTCTTGTTAATTACCACGGGTGACCGGAGCTTCTGTTGATTAGGGTTTTTAGTTTTTAGTTTTTATTTTATTTTATTTTTTTGTGATTTTTTGTAAGGGTTGAGGTTTTGGTCAAACTTGGGATCAAAGGATGGCTCTTCATTCATCCATGCATTTCACTTTATTAATGTAATATATAAGGTTATCGATAAGTTTAAAGGGACATTAAAGATTGGGTTTAGTATAAATTTATTCAAAAACTTTAAATTAGTTATCTTTTATACCCGTTGTTTCACGTACAATTGTTCAAACTTACACCGAAACATTAAATGTCTATAATAGAGGCATGACGTCATAAGACCATATTAGTCTTCATACCAAAACTTGATACGCACCGTTTGCTATGGCATGAAACTGCGTCATTTCAATGGAAACAAAAGGCAACAGTGAAGCACACGAAGTGGTCCATCATTGGTACCATTTTTCTTATTCTATATTCTTTGCATGGACAAGACCTCAGAAACCGCCATTTTTTGCACCAAATCCTTACAATCTTCATCAAGAAATTTTCCCTTCTGTATCTAGACCGTATTCACTTGCTTTGAAAATAACAAGTGAATACTGTATAGATACAGAAGGGAAAATCACTACAAGAAAAAAAAGGCCTTTACTGACACTAAGGTTAGTGACACTAGGCTAAAAGTGTCAGAAACGACGTGTAAATGTGCCTATTTCCGTGTTTTTCACTTAAATATCAATAATTACTGACACTATGGTATCAGTGATTTTAGTGTCAGTAATTACTATTACCATAGTATCAGTAAGAAATAAAAAAATAAAAAACGCGTAGTCGTCTGGAGTCGAACCAACACCTCACGGAAGTGACGTTTTTCGCATATATTACTGACACTATAGTATCAGTAAATTTAGTGTCAGTAATTAATGATACCTTAGTATCAGTAAAAAAAATTAAAAAAAAAATTATTTCCTTAAAATCAAACCCTCATCTCCACTATCCGCTTCTCAAAACTCTCCCCATTCCTCTCAAAACACCTCATCTCCACCTCCACCAACTCCATAACAACAATCACTTCCCCACACTACAAGAAAAATGATTTTTTGTGGCGAAAATTTAGTGGCGAAATTTATTTCGCCACTAAAAGTTTACACTTAGTGGCGAAATCCTATTTCGCCACTAAAAGTTCACTTTTAGTGGCGAAATCCAATTTCGCCACTAAAATTTACATTTAGTGACGAAAAATTATTTCACCACTAAAATAGACATATAGTGGCGAATTTATTATTTTTTAGTGGGGAAATTTTTTCCCCTCTAATAGATTAAATAAATAGGCGCCTTCTCCCCATTCATTTCCGCGGCTTTTTCATTTTTCTTTTCTTCGTTTACAGACCTGGCCGCCTTCTCCAAAATTATTTGTGTGAACCTAAACATTAACAAACCCTAATCCTCCATTTTTTTTTCTTTATCAAAACAAAATCCTAACCTATTTCAACTCTTCCCTCAACGAACCCTAAGGTTTAAGGTTTCTCTCTGCCTCTGACTCATCTCTATCGCTCAGTCTCTCTCAAAGACTCAAAACTCTCTACCTCAGACTCGTCTCTCTCACTCTCGCGCTCTACTTGCTCTCTCACACTCTCACGAATCATGTTGAAACGCCCATGTTCGAATTTCTCTAATTTACTCATTTTATTTGTTTTTTGTTTTTTTTTTTTTGGGTCGTTAAATTTAAGTGGGTTTCACTTGTTAGGGCTTTGATTTAAATGGGTGATTGTTGTTTATTTCTGATTTTGCTCGTGGGTTTTTTGTTAATGTTGGTTTTGATTTGGTTTGCAGATTTTGCCTTTGTGGATTTTGGTTGAAATGGAGTGGGGGTAAAAATTGGCTCAGGACTTCAATTCTTCCCTAAGACTTCGCCCAAGCTAATTCAGGTTAATTCTCCTTGATTGTTCTCAAATTTTTCTGCTTCGTTAAATACCATATATTCTCTATTGAATTGCAACATTAGAGGCCTGATATTGATTCAAAGTTCTATAGTTTTTCCCTTTGCGTATTGACTGTATGTATCTTTTAAAATTTTTGTCCGAACAGGGTGATTGGAATGAGGCTGGTACCCCGATTACAGTAAATGAAACCATTTTGCATTTTGCTTTGTGTTAGACTACAAATTTAAATAACTTTTTTTTCATGCTAATAAATTTTCATGCTATATTCCACATACTGTTTCTTACCTTTTTTTTTGCTGTGAATCAGGGTACCTCTTGGAGAAAGTTATTTAGTAAATAATCAATGTATAATAGAGATAGAAGTTCTCTCATAAAATATTTGACATGTTTCAGCACTAAATCCATGAGGAATGATGGAGGCTTTGAGGTTATTAAGAAAGCAACTGAGAACTTCGACTAAAACACAAGGAACACATTGCTGCTTATGGTGAAGGCAATGAACGGCGTCTCACAAGGAACAAATTGCTTGATTTGGTTTGCAGATTTTGCCTGTGTAGATTTTGGTTGAAAGAGAGTGGGTTCATCAAGTGAAGAAAGTGAGATTCGCAATCCTCCAGGCCAGCTTATTTTTGAATACTTGGAGCATGATCCTCCATTTAGTCGTGAACCTTTAGCTGACAAGGCAAGTTCATTATTTTTTTTAGTGAACCAAGATTGTGGCTCTTATGAGGGAGATTGGTGCTTCTGCTCTTGTTGTTGGTCTCCATGATCACAACTTTCTTTACAAGTGAGTTTTTTTTTGTTTGTATTCATTTTAATCAAATTGGAGGTAAGCCTTTTGGTTTGAGGGTGTTCGCTATACTTCAACTAGTTGAATATGTATATTAAGTTATGCAAACATTTATGTTAGTTAAGTGGAAATATATGAATATAAGTCATTTGTTGGATTGCTGTAGGCTGTTGATGTTATTAGCCATGAAAGTAAGTCAAGTTTTGATGGTGTAAGTGTGCATGATGCATGCATGGTATTAGTTGTAAGTCAAGCTTTGATTGTATGAGTTGTTTGCTTACTTAGAAAGAATGAGACTTGTCGAACAAACATTTCTTAAAGCATCTCAAATTGTTCACCAATAAGTAAACATAGTATTTTCTGATGCATGTTAATAGTTTTTTATTTATGTGCTACATGCCTACACATGCTTTTACAAATCAAGGAAACATTTAATGCTTACATCCTCTATATGAATGCAAACTTTATCCAATCCCCATGTGATAATAAATATAAGTACCTATGATATGAGCCTTTGTAAATTCTTCATGTTTTTGCTCCTTACTGGAAAAGAGCTCAAGCTTTTCGAAAGGAAATCTCCAGCTGTACCATCTAACATCAAAAAGACTGTCTTCACGCCATTTTATGCTTTAACTTGATTTGCATTTTTATTTGTGTCTAAGCTGTTTTGAATATGTTTTCTTGCATTATATTCCAAATTAATACATTTCTTTCATTTATCAAATGATCGATGAAAGATACATTTGGGCAATACTAGCCTCTGCCCTAGATGTTTCTCTTTATTTCTATGCTTTTTATTGTATGTTATTGATTTGTTTGTTTTGGTGATTATGTAGCGGTATGAAAGATACAACTTGTTATTATGGATGTCATTTGGTTTTTATATGCATGCTCTTAGGTTGTTGGTATGGTTATTGTCAATAAGTGCTTATGTGACAAAAATTAGATTAGGGTTATATTTTGTATTTATATTTGGTATTTTATTTGGATTATTTAATGTTTTTATTTATGAAGATATCGATTTTTTTTGGAAGTCCATCTAATTCTTAACATTTGGTTTATAATTTCAGATTTTGTGCAGATATCATATTGTTGGGGGATTTTGCAGGCTTCTCAACAAGTATCATGAATTTTGGGTGGGGGCATGACATTTTGGTGGGACTTTAAGAGTAGTTTTTGAAATATATATATGTTAATTAAAGATTGTCTATGGAGTTTTTGTATTCATCATGTGATACTGTTGAATTGATTAATACGATTAATCTATTATATTGCGAATTTTATATAAATGTAATTTTTAGTTTTTTATTTCATTGAGTTGGTATATATATATATATATATATATATATAGATATATATATATAATATTTATGATTAATTTAATTACAAAACATAAGAAATATAATTGTGAAATAATACGATTTTTAAATTTTAAAAGATATTGACGGATATTGATACTATAGTAACAATAATTACTGACACTAAAAATCAAAATATATGCGATATACTGATACTGCAGTAACAAAATTTACTGACACTATAGTATCACTAAATACTGATGTTTATAGTGTCAATAATTTACTGACACTAAAATAGTGTGAGAGATTACTGATACCATAGTGTCAATAATTTTCTGATACTACAGTATTAAGTTTACTGACACTAGTTCTAGTGTCAGTGATTTCTGGCTGCGGCAACACTGACACATTTAATTAGTGTCAGTAAAACCTTTACTGACACTAATTTAGTATCAGTAAAAGCCTTTTTTTCTTTGTAGTGAATTTGATGAATGTTATGAACCATTGAACAAAGTTAAGTGGTAATGGATTCTGATGATTGGTTTGAAGTGTAGTGTGTTCAATACATGAATTGTTTTTGAAGTCGAGGTTCTGTCTGTAATTTGTACCCTCAGTGGGAAGATAATGCCTTAATTCAATCATTTTCTTCAGCTTAGGAGTACAGTTGCCTGAAGATGTGATTACTCAAGTGACTGAGTTTTTTACTGGACCACTAGACATGAATGAAGATGCTGAAGATGATTTGTTATCAGATTGTGATGCAGTAGGGCTCATCGGTGATGATAAAGGAGCTGATAATGCCAATATTAATGTTGTTAATGAGGCCAATAGTTAGGAGACTAATGACACTGAAGACAATTATGAAAATAAGGTATGATAAAGTAGATTAATATCACTTAATTTATAATATGAAAATTATAATTTAATAATATGGATTAAAGTTGATACCGCCTTAATGGCTGATTTTATTTATTTGACAAAATGTGACACCGCCTATATGGCTGGTTTATGGACAAATAATAACACCGCCTTT
Source organism: Zanthoxylum bungeanum (assembly GCA_019454045.1). Taxonomy (NCBI): domain Eukaryota; kingdom Viridiplantae; phylum Streptophyta; class Magnoliopsida; order Sapindales; family Rutaceae; genus Zanthoxylum; species Zanthoxylum bungeanum. The sequence goes on along the minus strand of SKCR01052059.1, from coordinate 10,927 downwards.
ATGGCTGGTGTTGACTTAATTGGGTACACTCACAATTTCTTTATTATAATAAAGTGAGATTTCTACATTTGAAATAGTAAAGGTGGATTCTCTAACCCCCAACATTTTATTTTATTCTAGGGAAGTGATGAAGTAAAATATTCACGAGTTTAATAATTGATTTGCTTTATATATGTGTGATGTTTTGGCTTGTTTATTGAATCTTAAGCTTAATGCTTCTTGTTGCCTGATTACCAATAAGATTGATGTGGTAAACTTAAAATGAATTTGGAAAAGAGATTTTAAGTTTCAACCTTAGATTCAATAGCTCACGATCTCACATTGTGGTAAATATCTCTTAGGTAGATTTTCTTACAGGATAGGAATATACCTGTCGGGCGGGGGTAGCCATAATTGGAACTTGAACTTAATGAATTCGGGTAACTTGGTTAACATAAACATATGATTAATTGGGTTATTTGGGATATTTACATCTGACCATCGGAAGAAGCTTTTGCATATCTTCGTGTTACAGGTTAACAAACTAATTTATTACACATATATAAGAGAATCAATTCATCATTAGAATAATATTGTGTGGAATCACAACCCTAGATGTTTGTTTTCTTTATTATTAATTTCCTTTGTTTCATTTTATATTTTTATTTATTTATTTATTTAGAAACTCTACATTCAACCAACCAATCAAACAATCATTCTCTTCTCACCCTAATTAGATACCTGTAAACATTTAACATCAATAATTAATAACAACAGTAGAAATTAAGTTCTCGTGGGATCGATATTTTTATACTACTTGAGCGATACGTGCGCTTGCGTTATGTGTGTGTTTACCACCAATCAAGTAATATCACTACATGCACACACCCTCAAACTTAAAACTTGCATTGTCCTCAATGTAAGATAAACATAAAGAAGTAAGATTGAGGAACAACACTACCGTGTATGGAGTTGATCAGACTCCTGCTGGTCATAATTTGGTTGCGCTGGCTTTGTGTATCTCATGCTACCTGAATAAATAGCATGCAAACAAATAAATAAACAATAGCACACAATATAAATAAAAAATAACTAAAGGAAAAATAATAAACAAATGCCAAGGGTTGCCTCCCCGCTAGCGCTAATTTAACGTCTTCAGCCAGACGCAACCACCCAAATGGTGGTCATAGTTGTAATACTTTAAAAAAAATTGAAATGAAAGATAAGCCGTGGGGCATAAGATAAAAAAAAAAAAAAAAATTTGCTTTTGGGAAGATTTTATAAGAGAGAGTGGCAGACGTGTGGGAAATAAAAAAAAAAAACTTCTTTCTTCTCTCTTCTATTTCCTTTTTTCTTTCTTCTTTCTTCTATCACTCTCTCTCACTGCCAAATCTTACAACCGCCGCCACCGCCGCTCTCCGCCGGTCATCGAGCCACGCGCCGACCGCAGAAAGATGCCGCCGTCAGCTTTCCAACGCCATCGAGATCGAGTCCATCGGACTCCGGACGCTCCTCCACGCGCCGCCGGAAGAGGACAGTCGTCGCTGGCTTTTCTAACGTTTCCGGCCACCTCCGATCACCTTTGACGGTCACCTCGGCGAGTGAGAACTTTCCAGGCCGAGATCTTTCCAACGCCGGTGGTCACTACTTCCCGATCCGAACATCGTTTGGGTTGTTTTCCGTTTTATATCTACCGGTAATTCGGGATTTGTACTGGAAAGTTGAGATCCCGACCGTTGGATCGGCAATCCGATTGCACCAGATTATTGCTCTCGATTATACGAGCTTTTGGTATATATTTTCACCGTCGAAAGTATCTGGTTGTGGGACCCAATTTTTGGTGGTGGGGCCCAATCTTCTTGTTGTGGGGCCCGCTTGCCTCGGTGATCGTTTCAGCAAGTCCGAAGCCGTCGCTGTGATCCTTGAGATGTTTGTTGACCAGTGGATCTTTCTTTGAGAGGTTTTGGAGATCGTGGAGCTCGGTATGTGATTATTAATCATTTTGGGGGTGTAAATGATAGAATTAGAAAGTTTAGGATAAAATCGTAATTTTGGATAAATTGAGGGACCTGATCGTAATTTAACATTTTTCAGATTCTTGGCGAGGATATAGATTTATTCAGAGCTTTTGCATGGATAGAGGTAAGTACACTCTGTGGTGATTCTCTTAACATTTGTTTTATGATTGATGGTTGTTGTGTGAGTCGGTATAATATATATATATATATATATATAATATAAATATAATATGTTGGTATATTAATATATATTTTTGTTATATATAATTACCTCTATTGTGAGATATAATATTGAGATATTGAAAGCATGATAATACGGAATCATGATTGTTGAGATGAGTTTGATTGGATTGGATGTGAGATGTGATTGTGGTATCTGTGTGGGCTGTTGTGATATGCTAGCCGGGTTTGGTATAATAGTGGTCGGATTAACGCCAGCTATGAGATGTGATGATACCTCTGATGAGATGAGATGATGGAAAACCTTGGAGTTGTCAGTGAGGACTCTTCCACTGGTTTGTGATATGAGGGAGTACATGGGCTTCCTATTTGAGTATATTTTTTACTCATTTTACGAGTTGATATGGGTTGGAAACCTGGAAGGTTGTCATTGAGGACTCTTCCATTGGTTTTGATATGGGGGAGTACGGGGGCTTCCTCATTGATATATTTTTTAGACCTCTGTTATACTAGACCCGGAGTAGCAACCATGTTTGATGGATGTTTGTATTGTTGTGGGATGATTGTTGTGAAGACATTATAATATATGCTATTTTCATATATTGTATTAAATATAAATATATATATATATATATAACATATATATTTGTATATGTTCGTTGGAAAATTGATTAAGTAATCAGTAGCATGAGAACATAATGGTAATACTAATTTGAGATATAAATTGTATATGATATTCGTACTATGATTGAAATATTGAGTACTATGTGATTTGAGATGAGTTGATGGATGAAATGAGATGAGATGTGTTGTATTGGATGCGTTGGGAGATTATTGTTATGCTACCGGATTAGTATGATAATGGTTGGAGATAGATGTGATGAGACATCAGGTGGTTTGTGATATTGGTAACTCTTGGGTTGTGATGAGATACTCTCTCATTGGTTTTGATATGGTGGGAAACCTTTGGCGTTGTGATGAGGTACTCTCCCATTGGTTTCCATCCATTTTATACCGAATCCGGATAGCAACCCTTGATTGATTGAGATGTGTTGTTGTGAGTATGTTCTGCGAGATAGCTATTATATATCTAAACCGATATTTCATATATATATATATATAGTCCTTCCTATTGTTGGTGAGGTCATGTTGAGAGAATGAGTGTTTACTTGCTGAGCTTTTAAGCTCATTCCCCTCTTCCCCAAACATTTCAGGTAGTTTCGCGAGAATAGCAGGAGCAGTACCCTATTTGGATCCACGTGCCACAGTTGTATTTCCGGGTTGGTCCAGACATTCGAGTCGTCATTTGCATTTTTGATCGAGTCTTGTGTTGTAAACCATAAAGGTTGTGTATACTTTATGAGTTTGTAATTTGTAATGTATTAATTTATGTGTTTTAAATTGGTTGATTTGGCATATAGAGTGCTCGAGCTGAAGTTGATCGCGGACCTCTTCTAGGGTTGGGCCCGCCCTAGGGAGGGGGTCGTGACATATTTGGTATCAGAGCTTAAGGTTTTAGGTTCTGTAACATATTTGCATGGGTTAGAGTATTAAAGGGGTAGTTTTGTGTCCGTAGTAAAATGTCTGGACGTGGCCGTGGTACTGGTACTCAACGTGGGAGAGAGATGTTTTGACGATACGCGGGAATGACGTGTAATAGTGTAGAGAGAACCTCACACTCAGCCGATAGATCTTGAAATTGTTATAACTTATTTGGTGTTCATCTGATTGTTGAGGATAATGAGGAGTTTAGACTTATACCTTCAGTAGTTTCACAGTTGCCCATTTCGCTATTTCCGTAGTTGTATCTGACGTGATTTCTACAGTGGTAACTAATGTGAATTTTTTGTCTAGTTATAACATCGTCGTGAGTGAGTAAGTTGAAGACAGGAGAATTTTGGGTGTTTGAGAAAGAAGGAAGAAGAGTTTATTGACGCTTTTGTTTAAGCAAACAGACGCTATTTTACCAAGCAGCAACAAAAAATATAAGATTTATGATTACATTATGAAATATAACAACTTGGTTGCGTTGCAAGGACAGGATCATCTTCGAATTGATAATCTTCCCATTGACGTTTCGCACGTAGAGACATTGGAATGAGGCCGTCGATGATTTGGATTTCGAGACTGTCAGGAAACTTGATTTTATTGTAACCTTGGACGATACTTCTAGATGACTCTTCGATAGTAGTGAAGAGTTGCCAAACTCTATCATTGGTATTGCTTTCTAGGCTTCGACGGACTGAGTCTGCGGAGAGAGCTCTAAGATCACATGATTGGCGAAAAGTAATATCTTCTGGGAAAATATCATCGTATCCATAGTAAGCTCTAAGCTTCGGTCTAGATGGCCAACTACTGAGTCTCCAATTAGTGAGTTGATGTGATGGTATGATTCTTATAAGATGAATTGGGTGGTAAACGATTGAATAGTCATCTGACCATTCTGGAGTAATGGTTTCGATCCAGACAGTAATACTTTTGTGTCGTGTGTACCATCGATGTAAAATATTACTGATAAATGGAGGAAGTTCACTTAGGCTGGCTTCTGAGATACCAGAATAGTTGGGATGGATTGGACTTGGTCTAAGAATAAATCCATTTAGGAAACCAAGTTCAAACAAGGTGCCGAGACTCCACTGGCAATGATTGAAGAAATCATGGCTGTTGATGAAAACAGTAGAATGGAATCTGTGATATCCACAGTGAACATCGCAGAATTATTTTTGTATTGGATTAAACCATCTGTTTTTCCATTCCAAATGGTTCTAAGAATGTAACACCACCTCATGAAGTTGGTAGGAACTCTTGCCACGATATATATTGCAACCTCTTTGGGTAAAAGAGCGGAAGAGGCTTCATTGAGACAATCGTAGATGTCTCTCCAAGGTCTCGAACGTATTTAGAGTCTATAACTGCACGATCTTTGATTGGCCATTTACAAAGTTTTTGGTATATCACCTTAGCTCTAGCAGATTTTGAACAGGGATTAGGATTGGTAGAGGATGATGCCATGAAAGAAATTTGAGTAATTCCATAAGAACTTATGCATTTCTTTATAGGGGGTGATAACAATAATTTCTTCGTGAAAAGACGTTTTCATAGTATCCATGCATAATTGGAAGGGATAATAATTGTCGTGATGATTAGATGTAAAGCAGATGTATGAGGGACATGCAAATCCTCTTTTCGGTAGTGGGAATCTTAAGTTGGTGGATTTTGCGTAAACTGCTAAAAGCATTTTACAGTTGTTGTCTGAGCGGGACCCTTAGGTGGAGCCTTTTCCTTTGGAGACAAGATAGTTGGTTCGTAAGTTATCGCACAGGTTAGAACAATGATAATAATTGGAGGCATTATTCATATGATGGTGAGTGTGAAATGTATAATGATCGTTAGAGTTTGAAATATGTATCTATTCAGAAATATCTGAAATTTTGGAGATAAAGACGTTGGATGGAGTTTCTAAGTGATTATGATTGTACTATTAATTTTCATCATTGAAAGGTTAATGAAGTTACGGATACACCAAGTAGGAAGAATGTGAGATAAATTTTGAGCGAGAATATTCGAGGAGATGACATTGGTATGTTTGACTTTTGGATTGTTCAATAGTGGGAGTATTCTTGACTATATAAAGGTTCGACCCACACCGTTAGATAGAATTACTATAGCACAAGGCGGTTTGACCAATATGGAAAATTAGGGAGCCGAGATTGTGATGAATGGGGACTATTACTTTCAGATTGAGTTCAGAGAATGTATAATTATTAATGATAAAGTCGTGATACCTTATAATAGAAAGCTCAAGTGGGAGATCTTGGACGAGCCACACGATAATAATTATTATATGAAATTTGAGAGCACTAAGATGTATCAAAATCTAAAGAAGACTTATTGGTGGTTGGGAATGAAGAGAGGGATTTCAGAGTTTGTATCTTGGTATTTAGTTTGTTAGTAGGTTATAGGAGAGCATCAACAACCAGTTGGATTACTCCAGTCTTCAACTAGACCTGAGTGGCCATGGTAAAATATCGTGATAGATTTTGTGGTACGACTGTTGATGACACAGTTGGTTATGATGAAATTTGTGTAGTAGTGGATCGATTGTCTAGGTTTGCTCATTTCCTACCGATTCGAGTTACGTGGGGACCTGAGAGACTAGCAGAACTGTATGTGGAGCAGATTGTGCGGTTACATGGTGTACCTTTATCGATTGTATCAAATAAAGTTGTCGGATTTACTTCTCATTTTCGGGAGAGTTTCTGGAAGACTATCGGATCAAATATTTCTACGAACGTCTCATTTTATCTTCATTTGATAGAGTTTGCATACAACAACAGCTTTCAGTCAAGTATCGGTATGGCTCCATTTGAGGCATTGTATGGGAGGAGGTGCAGAACCCCTATTTGTTGGGGCGAGGTTGGAGATAGACAGATTCATGACTCAGACTTGGTAGATATGACATATGAGGATCAGGTTGATCCGAGCGAGAACTTGATTTATAAGGGAAGCGTGTGAAGATCGTAGATTGGAAGATTCGAGAGTTGAGATCCAGATGTATTTCTCTTGTAAAAGCTTTGTGGAATAATCATCACATTCAGGATACGACTTGGGAAGTGGAACATGATTTGAAGGAGAAATATCCAGAACCATTTGAGGATTGAGAAATTTCGGGGACGAAATTTTTGTAAGGTGGGTAGATTGTAATACTTTAAAAAAAATTGAAATGAAAGATAAGCCGTGGGGCATAAGATAAAAAAAAAAAAAAAATTTGCTTTTGGGAAGATTTTATAAGAGAGAGTGGCAGACGTGTGGGAAATAAAAAAAAAAAAAAAAACTTCTTTCTCTCTCTTCTATTTCTTTTTTCTTTCTTCTTTCTTCTCTCACTCTCTCTCACTGCCAAATCTTACAACCGCCGCCACCGCTCCTCCGCCGGTCATCTTGAGCCACGCGCCGGACCGCCAGAAAGATGCCGCCGTCAGCTTTCCAACGCCATCGAGATCGAGTCCATCGGACTCCGGACGCTCCTCCACGCGCCGCCGGAAGAGGACGAGTCGTCGCTGGCTTTTCTACGTTTTCCGGCCACCTCCGATCACCTTTGACGGTCACCTCCGGCGAGTGAGAACTTTCCAGGCCGAGATCTTTCCAACGCCGGTGGTCACTTCCCGATCCGACATCGTTTGGGTTGTTTTCCGTTTTATATCTACCGGTAATTCGGGATTTGTACTGGAAGTTGAGATCCGACCGTTGGATCGGCAATCCGATTGCACCAGATTATTGCTCTCGATTATACGAGCGTTTTGGTATATATTTTCACCGTCGAAAGTATCTGGTTGTGGGACCCAATTTTTGGTGGTGGGGCCCAATCTTCGTTGTGGGGCCCGCTTGCCTCGTTGATCGTTTCAGCAAGTTCCGAAGCCGTCGCTGTGATCCTTGAGATGTTTGTTGACCAGTGGATCTTTCTTTGAGAGGTTTGGAGATCGTTGGAGCTCGGTATGTGATTATTATCATTTTGGGGGTGTAAATGATAGAATTTAGAAAGTTTAGGGATAAAATCGTAATTTTGGATAAATTGAGGGACCTGATCGTAATTTAACATTTTTCAGATTCTTGGCGAGGATATAGATTTATTCAGAGCTTTTGCATGGATAGAGGTAAGTACACTCTGTGGTGATTCTCTTAACATTTGTTTGATGATTGATGGTTGTTGTGTGAGTCGGTATATATATATATATATATATATATATATATATATATAAATATGTTGGTATAATTATATATATATTTTGTTATATATAATTACATATTTGTGAGATATAATATTGAGATATTGAAAGCATGATAATACGGAATCATGATTGTTGAGATGAGTTTGATTGGATTGGATGTGAGATGTGATTGTGTGATGTTGTGGGCTGTTGTGATATGCTGCCGGGTTTGGTATAATAGTGGTCGGATTAACGACGATATGAGATGTGATGATACCTCTGATGAGATGAGATGATGGAAAACCTTGGAAGTTGTCAGTGAGGACTCTTCCACTGGTTTTGATATGAGGGAGTACATGGGCTTCCTATTTGAGTATATTTTTACTCACATTTTACGAGTTGATATGGTTGGAAACCTTGGAAGTTGTCATTGAGGACTCTTCCATTGGTTTTGATATGGGGGAGTACGGGGGCTTCCTCATTGAGTATATTTTAGACCTCTGTTATACTAGACCCGGAGTAGCAACCATGTTTGATGGATGTTTGTATTGTTGTGGGATGATTGTTGTGAAGACATTATAATATATGCTATTTTCATATATTGTATTATAATATAAATATATATATATATATATATACATATATATTTGTATATGTTCGTTGGAAAATTGATTAAGTAATCAGTAGCATGAGAACATAATGGTAAATACTAATTTGAGATATAAATTGTATATTCGTACTATGAATTGAAATATTGAGTACTATGTGATTTTGAGATGAGTTGATGGATGAAATGAGATGAGATGTGTTGTATTGGATGCTGTGTGAGATTATTGTTATGCTACCGGATTTAGTATGATAATGGTTGGAGATAGATGTGATGAGACATCAGGTGGTTTGTGATATTGGTAACTCTTGGGAGTTGTGATGAGATACTCTCTCATTGGTTTTGATATGGTGGGAAACCTTTGGAGTTGTGATGAGGTACTCTCCCATTGGTTTCAATCCATTATTATACCGAATCCGGATAGCAAACCTTGATTGATTGAGATGTGTTGTTGTGAGTATGTTCTGCCTGAGATAGCTATTATATATCTAAACCGATATTTTCATATATATATATATATATTCCTATTTTGTTGGTGAGGTCATGTTGAGAGAATGAGTGTTTACTTGCTGAGCTTTTTAAGCTCATTCCCCTCTTCCCCAAACATTTCAGGTAGTTCGCGAGAATAGCAGGAGCAGTACCAGATTTGGATCCACGTGCCACAGTTGTATTTTCGGGTTGGTCCAGACATTCGAGTCGTCATTTGCATTTTTGATCGAGTCTTGTGTTGTAAACCATAAAGGTTGTGTATACTTTATGAGTTTGTAATTTGTAATGTATTATTTATGTGTTTTAAATTGGTTGATTTGGCATATAGAGTGCTCGAGCTGAAGTTGATCGCGGACCTCTTTCTAGGGTTGGGCCCGCCCTAGGGAGGGGGTCGTGACATATTTGGTATCAGAGCTTAAGGTTTTAGGTTCTGTAGACATATTTGCATTGGGTGAGAGTATCACCAAGCCACGCCCTTTGGGGACTTCCGTTTTCTTGTTATAATTGATAATTAATTTTTTTTTAAAATTTAGAGTTTTTAATTATTTTAGTTCAAATTCATAAACCCGAACTAACGGTCTGTGTAGACTCTCCTTAAGACCACACTTGAACATGACTTCTTGGCAATCTTGTTGGTATTTTATTTGTTAATGTATTTTTATAATTGTTGCATATCAATAATGTTGTGAATAAACACACAATAATAGAGGTGAATTGAGAGAAAATTCTTCTTTTATTTTACTCACAAAAGAATTACAAAGCTTACAACCCAAGCTTTACAAAAAACTCTCAAACACTTTACTCTCTATCTTTCCTCACGATTTGGGATGATGAAGAATGGTCTGGGAGCTCCATTTTATAGTGCCCAAGACGCGTGAACAGTGTCACACGCCTTGGACACGTTTTGCCAGCTTGGTGACACTTGCACCTTTCATCCATCAACTTTCGGCGCTCCTTTGGCTCATTCTGCATGCTGCTTGCAGTTTGGATATTTGCTGGCTTCCTCAATGACTTGCTGTCTTCAACAAATCTCCCCCTCGGTGAAGATTTCCCCAAAATCTGAGCCGACCATCAATCATCCAAACCGGATCCTCAAAAGGATCCACCCCTGGCTGCATCTGTATGACTGCCTACGTACCCTGAGTTGGGATCAAGCCAATCGTAGTTCTCTGAATCTCTCCACTCTGACTATGTGGAGAGTTTTGTCATCCCGGCTATGGCACGACAGATTTCAAGCTTCTCTTTCGGTAAAACCTTGGTGAACATATCGGCACCGTTGTCGTCGGTGTGAATTTTCCTGAGTTCTATCAGCCTTGAGCTCAGGACGTCCCGTATCCAGTGATACCTCACATCGATATGTTTTGACCTCGAATGAAAGGTGGAATTTTTACCGAGATAGATAGCACTCTGGCTATCGCAGTACAAAATGTACTTCTCCTGCTTGAAACCCAATTCCTGGACGAATGTCTTCATCCACAGCAATTCCTTGCAAGCCTCTGTAACTGCAATGAATTCTGCCTCTGTTGTAGAAAGTGCAACACACCTTTGCAACCTCGACTGCCATGCCACAGCTCCTCCTGAGAGAGTAATCAGATACCCTGAAGTAGACTTTCGGGTATCCACATCTCCTGCCATATCTGAATCGGTGTAGCCATCAACACTGGTTTATCGCTGCTCCCAAAACATAACCTCATCTTGGATGTGCCTCGAAGATACCGCATGATCCATTTGATCGCATTCCATGTTTCCGTCCTGGGTTTGACATAAACCGGCTGACCAATCCAACTGCGTGTGCTAAGTCTGGCCTCGTGCACACCATGGCATACATTAGACTTCCCACTGCTGAGGTGTATGGAACCTGTTTCATTTCCTCCTTCTCTGTCTCAGTAGAGGGACTCTGTCTCGTACTCAATCTAAAGTGGGTAGCAAGAGGAGTGCTAACCGCTTTA
>SKCR01052058.1:0-30781 GCA_019454045.1 Zanthoxylum bungeanum | reverse complement strand
GGATAGATGATGCAATCAATAGATGAAAGACATGGCAAATATCGTGGTAAAGGTAGTCTTTTAGGCTTTTCTTCCCCCAAATAGAGAACCTTTTAATCCAACACAATAAGCCCATGCGCATTTCGTTACAATGCGTACAAAGATAAAGATAACTATATGAAATTTCGTATACCCGATTGAACACATCTTACATTCAACCGAGTATATATCAACCGGCGCGGCAAAGCATCACGGTAAAGGATTTTAACCCCTCCAAATAGGGGACCTTTAATCCGACTTACTAAGCCCATGCGCTCGATCGCATCATGCATACAAAAATATAGACAATCATATCAAACTTAGTATGTCCGATTGAACATATCTTACATCCAACCGAACACACATCAACCGACGTGGCAAAGCATCGTGGTAAAAGGATTTTAACCCCTCCAAATAGGGGACCTTTAATCCGACTTACTAAGCCCATGTGCTAGATCGCATCATGCATACAAAAATAAAAACAATCATATCAAACTTAGTATGCCCGATTTAACATATCTTACATCCAACCGAACACACATCAACCGGTGCGGCAAAGCATCGTGGTAAAGGATTTTAACCCCTCCAAATAGCGGACCTTTAATCCGACTTACTAAGCCCATGCGCTCGATCGCATCATGCATAAACAAGTAACATGCAGAATTCAAATGACGAAAAATAAATAAATCAAAGCAACATGAAACAAAAGAATGTGTCGTTTACTCAAGCGGTACGTGGAGTTGTATCCCGATTACCGATCATACTACCGTCCATTCGGAATCGGCTATGAAATTTATGTCCGGGTTTCCATCCGATATACCGCGAGAGTTGACACATCTTTCATTTTATTCCAAAGCCACAACTTACAATATTTCATAACACATGCATATTTATCTACTCAAGGGCCACAACATGCATTTCAACATAACAATCATGCAAACAATACTCAATAAATAATGAAAATAAAACAGAAAATGAATGTGGAAAATACCCTCAGGTCTAACCTTTTTTGCCGACTTTCGGACTTGCGTTTCGCGGAGATCGGAAGGGTAAAGCTCCTCCACTTCTCCGGTTCACTGGTTTAGCGTCTTAGCTCACTGTTTTGCTATTTTGCTTGCTGTTTGGCCTTCGTTTTGCTGCTGTTTCCTCTGTATTTTCTGCTCACTGTTCAGGTCTCTGTTTTGACGTTTCAACGGACTGTTTTTGGTGTTTTTTATGGGTTATAAGTGCAGTTTTTTGTGTGATTATTTTAAGGATTATAAGTGCAGTTTTTATGTTACTGTTTTAAGGATTTTAAGGACTGTTTTAAGAGGATTTGCTGTTGTTTTGGGGGTGATTTGGGCTGCTGTTTTCAGTGGAAAGGGGCTGATGTTTTGGGCGTGTTTGGGCTGCTATTTGGGGGTATATTTTTGGTGATGGAGGGCTGCTGTATGGGGGAGATTTTCGGTGATGTGTGGAGGTTTAGGGGCTGTTGTTTTCGGTTATGGAGTGGAGGAGATGAAGAGAATTGTTTGTGTTCTTCTTGTTGCTATTGCCGTGAGTGGCTAGGGCTCTTTGTGTTGTGATTTACGTGTGAGTTATGTGTATGAGCTAGGGGAGTGCATGTCTTGGTTATGGGTTGTTTATATAGAGAAGGGTTAGGGCTACTCCTTGTCTCACAAGGAATGGATTTGATTTGGTGTCTAAGAAGGAAAGCAATGGATTTGATGGAGACAAGATTGGTTTAGATTAGGAAGTCAATATATTTGAATTGGTTTTGAGTGATTTAATTAGGCATAACATCTTTTTAATTTAGTATGTGATTTTGTTTAGTTAGGAAGTTAATATATTTGATTTGTCTAAATTAGGCATGATTATATTTTATGTTTTATTTAATTGGTAAATGGTTTAAATATTTTATTTAATTCAAATACATTATCTAATTAATATTTTATTTAATATTTTATTTAATTTGGGTGATGGGCGTGTGGGCCTAATGTGGTGTGGGCTTGGTTTGGCTTGATGAGTGGGTTAGGCGTGTATGGGTTTGGTTTAAAAGGGTTTTGGTTTTTTTTTTTTGTCTGGGCCAAATGTGATCTAAACGGAGGTCCAACAAGTGAGCTTGACGCTAAATAAGTGAACAAGGATCTAATGAAATACTGATTCCCTTCCGAGGATCATTTCTCGCAATATCCTTAACTAAAAAGGTAGTGCCTCCAACTGAGACTCATCATCGGGTTTCACATGCAAAAATGCAATGCCTACAATAAGCAATTTCCTTCTCACCCTCAAAACTCTGTGATGAAAGTCTACAAAGCTCGCTTGGAACGAATGAGACTGCTGATGATCAAAGGTATTCCTAATGACATTCGTTGGATTATTGAAGCACGGGTCCGATTGGCAGATGAGTCATCTGACTCTTTTGTTTCATATTTGCCTGGTTTAGGAAGAAACACTTATGCTAAAAAGAGAAGAGCTAAAAGAATGGGTGTTTGCTATAAATGTGCACGCATGACATGTAATACTCATTGTCGTTCTTTCGGAATGGTGTCTGATAACCGTGAAGATAAAATTAAATTCATTAGGGATGACTTGAGTAAGGAGTATTTGGATGACATATCATTGACTCTTGAGACGCATTCCAATGGATATGTGCATCATGCAATTCACATGTTATATACACAATTTCGGAAAGAAAGACAACATTTAAGCCTCGGCAATCTGACTCTAAAAGACCCTGTTTGCCAATTTATAAGAAAATTGGATGGGAAGCTTGTCCCTAACGCATATACCTCATTCAAGCTGTTACTTCCTATAAATATTATTATCTCTTTGTATTTATCTAATAATTATGATTTATTTCGTTATTTTCTTTTATTTTCTCCGACATGATCCAGACTTTTTGACTTTCACGATATCTTATATTGTTTAACTAATAATTATCATTTGGCAGGTACTAGTGCTATTATTACTCACCCTTTTTCAGGTTCTATAAATTTAACTCATCATTGCACTCTTGAAGGCATCCAGAGTTGAGAAATAAAAATGGAAGCCACTTCAAGAAGACGAGTTGTAAATATATGTGTGTTTTGAGGTACTAGTGTTGGTTCTAAACCAGAATTCGTAGCGGCAGCACAAGAATTGGGTCGAGTCATAGCTGAAAGGAATATGCACTTAGTATATGGTGATGGCAATCTTGGACTAATGTGGATCGTTTCAAGGGCTGTACAGGAAGGAAGTAGTCAAGTTCTGGGAATCATCCCAAAACCTTTGGCGGAGGCAAATCTTATAGGACCATCAAACGGAGAGGAACTAATCGTGCCAGGTATGTCTGAACGACTGGTGGAAATGATTAATCGTGCTGATGCTTTTATTGCTTTGCCAGGTGGCTTGGGTACGATGGAGGAAATTTTTACAGTACTATCTTGTTCGAACTTGAATATACACCATAAACCGATTGGACTGTTTAACGCTGATGGATTCTATGATTTTCTTTGTGTGTTTCTTGATGATGCCCGGAGAAATGGGTTCGTGTCAAAACCTGTAAAAGAAATCTTCTTCACAACCAGAACTGCCAATGATTTAATTGACCAACTTTTAGCCTTTGAACCACAAATTGACCATATCCTTTCCAAGATAATCTGGTCTGATAATGATCGTGGTAAAAAGCGTCGGATAAATCTGGATCTTAACCTTTAATTTTATATGTAGAATTTTAGCTAACCAGGTACTATTTTCTAAAATCTTCTTCTACTTTTTTAGACATTGGGGACAATGTCTCATTTAGGTTTGGGGGAGAGGAATAGTTGACTAGTATCTTGTTTTTATTGTGTTGTTTTTATTTGATTTTTAGTAAAAAAATTTCAAAAAAAATAAAAAAATTTATAAAAAATAAAAAAATTTATAAAAAATAAAAAATATTTTGTGTTTTTAATTTGATTAATCAGGTGGAATTGGTGTGAGATAGTCGTGTAAGGAATTTCCATTCCTAAGACGTATCTCAACCTATTTTGTAATAAGTTAAATTTTTGTTTATTTCCTTTTGAATTATTTAATTTGTGAATTCTCCATAAAACTGACTAAAATGGATCTTCATATGCTCAGTTGACATTTATTATCAATATACATGGTAACATACGGACATGAGTTGTGATTGAAAAGTTTGTAATATTCAGTGCTTTAGATTATTTGGAGGAAGCATCTAAAAAGCGATGGAATAAAAAAAAACATCTGAGATCCAAGTAATTAAGTTCGTAGGGGTGTCTTAACACTTAGTGCCCTAAAGCCAACTGGTTTGGGAGTCACTGGCCCAAAGCTCGCTACATGGATCAATGTTATAAAAATAAAAATAGACATATGAAATCCGAGCAATTAAGTCCGTAAGGGTGTCTTAACACCTAGTGCCCAAAAGCCAACTGGTTTAGGAGTCACTGGCCCAAAGCTCGCTACATTGATTGAAGATGTTGCTTTATTTTATTTTACGCAAAAAAAAAATTAAAAAAAAAATAAAAATCAGAAAAAAATATTTCATTGCTAAAAAAGGTGTGAATTCTGATATAACTTTAGGACAAAAATATTACTCTCTTTTCAACTACACTTATGAATATTGTGGACACAATGGGTTGATTAATACCTTGTTAACTGTGTGTATGGCGAATGATAAAAATAATTGGAGAATTTACTTATTTGGTAACTTAGAAAGAAAGAAAACAACTACTAACTTGGATAAAGAGTTTCACTTGTTTAGTCACTAACTTGTTTATTCTCTTTTCTCCTATCTTTTTGCTTTTGTGTGCATTAGTATTAGATTGACGTTTGTGGGTATCGTTGTTGTAAGCCCTCACGAGACTACAACTCGTCCACTATGGACACTTAGGGGTTTAAAGGCTTGTTGCATACGTTAAATGCAACCGTGATCCCTACGAAAGTGGCTTAGTTTAATTTTATTTTAAAGATGTTTATGTTATTTTATTTTGTTGTTTTGCTCGAGGACTAGCAAAAAGTTAGGTTTGAGGTGTGATGAGTGGTAAATAGATCATTATTTCCCACCCTCTTGACTTAATATTTTGTATAGTTTCTTGAGTTTTGTGAATATTTTGATGTGTTTTGTGGTATTTTGTAGATAAATAAAATAATATGACTCTCTAGAGGTAATTCGGGGCCAAAACAGCGGAAAACAGACAAAAAGGGTAAAAATATAAATTTCCTACTAAAATACGTCGTTTGTTAAAATGTGCCGTGCTAAAATGCACGGTTTGCTAACATGCATCGGAGACTGCTAACGTGCGCTAGACACGTGTCACCATCACATGCTACCGACACTCATCATTGAAACACGTCATTGCTTACGGCATGCTGATGTCAGCATCGCGACGCATAAACTCTTACGCGTCGCGACGTCAAACCAATAATTCAGCTAATAATTCTATCAATGCCACGTGTCACCATCTCCGCGAAGCCCGTGCCACGCATCATCAACGGGGGTAGCCATAATTGGGTTACACATAGGAATATGATTAATTGTGCTACACTGGGTATTTATATCTGACCATCGGAAGAGGCTTTTGCATAATTTCGTGTTCCAGGTTAGTAAACCAATATATTACACAAACATAAGATAACCACTTCATCTTTAAAAGATATTGGAAGGATTCACAACCCTGGATAGTTTAATAATATTGAATTTTCCTTTAATTTACTTTCGCGCTGTTTAATTTACTTGTCTTAAGTTTAAAGTCACCATCCAATCAAATAACCAATCTATTAGATACTTATAAATATTTGGCTTCATAAATTAATAGCTTAGGTATTAAGTCCTCGTGGGATCGATACATTTATACTACTTGAACGATACGTGCGCTTGCGTTACACGCGTGTGATTACGCTGGTCAGTAGCCTTAGCTTCATGTTATTATTTAGAGTTCCAAACTCTAAATTTTTGTCTATGTCTAACATAAATATTTTGGACCCAATTACAAGCATATCATGTTTATACTTTCAAAGCATCCTAACACAATTAATTAGCTTAATTTCAACATTAAGCTATGTTATTATGTATCTAATACATAATTCATCACTATATGTCTCACTAATGAAAAACATAGCTTTGGAGAAGATCAAACTTACCTAGCAAGGTTGATTCAAAGATCCAATCTACTTCTCCTTATTGAAATGTTGTGGAGAAAATCCAAAGTTAGCAAGCTTGACTCCAAAATCCAATCTTGATACAATGCTAGCAAGCTTCACTCCAAGATCCAATCTTGATTTCTCCTAATTGAAATGTTATAGAGATTTTCCAAATTTTCTCTAAACATTTCTCTATTTTATGTTAATTTCTCTAATTTTTGCTTGTATTTAGCCTTCTTAAGCTTTATTAAAATATTTGCTCAAACTTGCTATTTATAGCAAAACTTAGGTAATTTTTAATTAATAAAAGTTCTAATCAACTTTTATGTGAACTTAATCTAATTTGTTCAAATATGTATAATTAGGTCTGACTAATCACCTTTGTATACCACTTTGATTTAATCCAATTAAATCAAGACAAAGTTTAATGAATGGATTAGTTACATGTCTACTACTTTGATTTAATCCAATTAAATCAAGTCTAATACAGCTATAATTACATATTTGTAATTGCCAAAATATCCTCAAATGATAGAGATATTTATGAAATTATGACAAAACCATTGTGTAAATTTTGGATTAATCCAATTAATCCAATTGGGTCAAAGTAAAAAATCAATGTTATCTAATAACACTTAATTATCTTAGTTGATAATTATGATATCAAATATTATTTATTATAAAAAATAATCGGTTACCCAAGTGCTCAACGAGTACACTTCATATTGTAGGACTCTCTAAGTCTAGACACGTTCGTCATATAAGTCTTGCATATATGTACGCAATTCGGCCACCTCCGAATTCAGGTAGAACACGAACAACCTTTCTGAACTATACAATTTGAGGTCATCACATATGTTTATCAATCCCTCCGTCGTGGGCTATCCGAGTTATGCTTAGGAAACATATAATTCACCATCAAGTTTCCAAGGCGCACATCTCATATCGACATGTCCACGATTCCTTACAACTAATAAGAAACCATTGATGATAAATGCAATCCACCATAGGTGATCGACTTTGGCTAAAGTTTTAAGAATCGTGACTTACTTACATGAATACCTAAACCCCTTATGGTACATATACATGCCGACAGATCCTATCTTGATACACACTTGATTAACGAGTGCATCGGTCCACACCCAATGAACATATAGAGGCCAGAACATGAAAGATTTCTAACATACATGACATCTAAGTGTGGAAGATATCACATAAAATCAGTGATATCCTATAGTCAAAGTATCACTTATGCAACTCGACTCGTGGAGATTCCTATTGATGGTGGTGTGTACTTTCAACTATTAGGAATCACCTGTGAGTCATTCGTATTCGCTCTAACGAATAGTCACATGTCTATACGAGCTTCCAAAGCTCATGGTACATTGGGTTAAACCATTGGAACTCCAATTCCAATATACAACATGTGTTAGTCTTCTAGGTTATAGGAATTCGACGGTATTAAAAAACCAACGACTATGAATATTTACTTTAAGAATAGTTTATAATAGTAATATTATCCCAATGTCGGACCACCCAGTGTCCAATATTACTAAATGACTATTCTAAGGTCAATTTTATTTTTAGCATATTTATACATCAATCTAATATGCATAATGTCATTACCATTAATAAGGTTTGAAATAAAAATGTAGTTATTTTATTAATAAATAATAAAATGTACAATACATTATTCAGATTGGTGCTCCAAGCACCAACAATCACTCAACCATATATTTCCTTTGTAGTAAGCGTGGTTTTAGCCAGTTTCTACAAACTCATTGTCAAAGTCATTGGGATACTGTTATACACATTCTTAGATATGTAAAAAGAGCATCAGACAAGGACTGTAATATGAAGATAAATGACATATTTAGGTTATTAGTTTTTCTGATGCAAATTGGGTAGGTTCTCAGTCAGATAGATGCTTTACTACAGGTTATTGAGTTCATATTAGAGGTAATCTAATATATTGGAAGATTAAAAAGTAAGTTGTTGTCGTCAGATCGAGTGCAGATGCATAGTATAGGGCTATGACCTTAGCAACATGGGAGCTAGTATGGTTGAAATTATTATTGCAAGAATTAAAGTTTGGAAGATGAGCACAAATGAAGCTAATATGTGACAACCAGACATCATTTCATATCACCTCTAATCTTGTGTTTCATGAAAGGACCAAACAAATAGAAGTGGATTGCCATTTTATCATAGATAAAATTTTAGATGTATTGCTACTAGTTTCGTCAACTCAGATGGTCAATTAGCAGATGTCATTTCTAAGTCTATTCGAGATCATTGCATTGATTTCATTTGTAGCAAGCTTGGTCCATATAACATGTATGTTCCAACTTGAGGAGGTGTGTTAGAATTAGGAATATAATAATTAGATATCATACTTAGATTGATTTTTAGAATAATGGGATTCATTAGTATTTATGTGTAATATTTATTTTTCTAATATGTTGTATTCTCAAGGCTATGTAAAGCATTGCCTTGTAAATATTCTAATCAAGCAATATATATAGTATTTACTCTATTCTTCTACATAAATAAATAACAGTGTAATCAGAAAAAGTTCTTCCAGACAATTTATACTGTGAAATTAGAAATTTATCAAGATGCAATTTCTTTCCCTAGATGCATTCATCAGCTTCTAAGTCAATGACCGATATATTATATAGGGATCCCTATTAAGGATGGTAAAAAAGCTCGGCCCGGTCCGACCTTTTTTAATACTATTAGTGAACATGTTGATGACAAACATATTTGAAGTCGGAGCCTTGCCCGTCTTCTATTCCTTCATGTATTCCTTGTCCATACGACAGTCATGCTTCCAGTGACCCCGTTTGCCACAGTTTAGGCAGACATCTTGGGATATGTCCTTAGTCTTCCCAGAAGATTATAATGATTTTACCTTTGCCCTTTTCCACCCCCAGAAGCTTTCGGCCAAGCCTTGGCCTTCTGGGATGTCGAAATAAGATGCGTCTTGCGCTTCTTGCCTATTGCAAACTCTGGCTTTGTCTCCTTGAGTATAGCCATTAACTCTCCAAGAGTTTTCTATTGCAATTTGTACTTCTAAGATCTAAGGATAGATCTATGAAGATCCTTCAATTTCATTATCATACTATAAAGATCTAATCTTTAGTTTTGATTAAGAAACTAAGGAGTCTTTGTGGCAAACATAACAGATTAAGCACTAAATTTATCATCACATGAATATTCCAAATATCATGTTCTACTATTTGCTCAACTCCGGGCTTAGGCTCGAGACGTCACTCTATCAAATAAAGTAACTTCTCGGTCTCCAGGACTATCCTGAGATTTTATTCCCAATTTGAAAATTAAAGTCGTTTAAAAACATTTTCACCCAGGATTATGTTCTAAACGTTAATCTTTCATTTATCTTGATTCCAATAGTCTAACTATCAAATCAACGATTTTAGTTACTATTTATTATAATGATTACTATAGTCTAACTATATAATCAACTATAATTTAATTAGTTTAAATTCAAATATATTGATTACTATAATCCAATTATATAATCAACTATAATTGAAGTAGTTTGAATACAGTCCAACTGTTTAATTAAAACAACGATTAAATATTAATCCAACTAATATATTAATTTATATGACGAAAAATTTGAAATGAGCACGTTTTGGCAAGTAAATAAACGAATATTGCAAATTTAATACTTACCTCCCATTATTTTTCGGCGAGCCTCTAACCCTCTGTGGAGTACTCAGGAAACCTTGTTTCCTAGTGGACTATGATCCCGTTAAATAACACAGAATCTTGACTTTGGCTAACAAATTGTATGATAATTAACTAGGTAGATCTCTAAGATCAATTGGATCCCATCCAATTCCTAGATCCAGTAGGTGGACATCCAAGTCCGAAACATATATCTTATATATGCCAATATATCCAATATATTCCCTAACCTTTTTCCTCTGAATCTATTAAGCCTTGGCTTTGGCACAACAAACTTAATGATCCCAGTTAAGCGGAACCCATTGACCATGGAAAGCTTCGTAATTGATGTCGATGGACAAGAAGTGATCTTGACTTTGGCCAACAAATCACAACTTGGACAAGACACTGATATGGAACAAAGCCTTCATGATTCAAACACATCCGCGACGGAAAAAGGTCTTGACTTTAGCCAACAAACCAGTGCCAATCTTGGATCTTGAGTAAGAATCACTCAATGGAAGGAAAAACGCTTAATATATGTTGAGGGTTTTTTCGCGTAATTGGCCACCAATTAATTATCTTTGTTAGGTCTCATCATTATACACCCTTAAACATGCATTCTAAAAAACATAATAAGGCGCGTATAAATAAAATAATAATGATATGCGGATGGATACTTAACACATTTTGTTCCTAGAACAAATCTCTCACTTTTCTTTCTCCCGCTAGCACAAATATTACTTCTACCCAATTACATAACACTTCTAAAGAAACCTCTTTTACATTGAGGGGAATAGGTGAGAAGAGAAATACAAAGAGTCAAGAGGTAACAGGCTGGACACGCATGTCTAATTTAATAAATTCTAAATTTATTACAATAATTTCCAAAATTGCCCTCACCCATCTAATATCCATCTGATATATATTATTCATACATCGCATCCATGTATTCACACAAAGCATGTTATCAATCAATCTAATCCAATTAATTAATCTGAAATTAATGACCATCCAATGTTCAAACAACGATTTGATTTTGCGCGAGTCCAACTCGTTTTACGAATAAGTACTCAAAGTATGAATTCTTGAATTATATTAAACTACAATATTAAATCCAATTTAATTTGTATTTAATACTAATTCTTTATTTAATTCTAAATTAAATAATTACACTTTTTAATGAACCTTTATGACTTAGATTCCAAATCTAATTGTTACGGGTCTCAAAGCCCAATTAACATCCAATGTCAATTTAATTAAAGTCCAATGGGCTTTCAATTAATTTCTTAAGGCATGGACTTTTGGTCAATATGGGTCAAACCCAAATATCAAAGCCCATTTAAGGAATCACCCTTATTTGCCAAGAAACCAATTTAGGCTCATTAGGCCCAATTAAAATTAAAGGTCCATTTAGTTATATTTGGACTTTATGGATATGGTTTTGGGCCCAATTGGATCCAACCAATTAGCCTAAACCAAACTTGGCCCAACCAAGCCCATTAAGCCCAAATACAACTTTACAAGCCCATTTCCAAAATAAGCCCAATTAATTAAATTACAAAATTCCAAATTTCACAATTAAATTAATCAAAGTGTATAGCCATAATTAATTAACCAAATTAATATTTCCAAAACACCAATTTACACAATTAATTATGCTTATCATCATCAACTTATGTCCAACACAATTAAATCAAAAATCAATCATTTTACATGCTTATGCTCACGATAATTAGGGGATTTTATTGTCCGATTCCGAATTCAATCCAATTAAATCCTAAATCAACATTTCCCAAATGATTTCAACTCATCCAATGATCAAAAACAAAAATCACCATGACTTAGGGCAAGCCATAACTTTCGGCCAAGCCAAATGATTTGGGGAAAAATTGATCCAATCCAATTTTCATCAAATTGATCATGCATAACACCATGTTATCATCATTCAAGCATATATCAACAATCAATTTCATCAAAACATGCTCAAATCATTTTTACCCAATTTTACCATAATTCCAATTTCATGCTTAAACAAGGCTCAAGATACCATTGTTGGGTTTCTAGGTTAGTCCCAAGATCATTCAAGCATATAAATCATGTGTGAATACAATAAGAAGTATGGCGGAATCATACTTACAAAGATCGACTTTTGCGATGTGAGGAACAACAAAAATCTTCAAGTTTTTCCTCTAAGGTGCTCTCGGCAATGGCCTATTTCTTTGTGCTCCAAGTTTCGGTCAAGCTCCAAGCTTGGGAATGGATTCCATGCTCAAGGTTTTGTTTCCCTATCACCTTTGGATGACTCTTTAGTGTGCTAGCACCTTGGAAAATTTGCCACAAATCTTCTTATAGCTTGTTCTTGCTCACGGCAATGGAGAAAATAAAAAAGAGAAGAAGATGGCCCTTGGCCGAATTTTAGGAGAGAGAATAGTGAAGTGATGAGTTGGTTTGTGTTTCTAAAACTATTACGAAAAATTGATTTCCAAAAATTTGATATTTGCCTTTCAAAAAGTCAAACAAATTTTGGAGCCAAAATGACAATTAATGCCCTCAACAACTCACATCACTCAAAAATGACTAGACATCACATCACTTAAAGTGACAAGACATCCATCGCTTGAATGACTAATGATGTAACGCTTGATGTGACTTATGGGCCGCACTTGATTCGAAATGCGAGTGGGCCCGCAAACACTCCCGGGCTCGGGTTCGCTAATTCCGAATTAACGAATTTTCCGTTGCGACGTAATTAAATCAAATTTAATTAAATAATTATGCCTAGCAAAATTACTATTCACGTCGCTAAAGAATTAATTCTAAATTAACTCGTTCGCCCGAATTAAAATCCAATTTTAATTCCGCGTCGAAATCCAATTTCGTATAATATATCGAATATATTATTTTATCGATTAATTCCAAATTAATCGTTCTCTCTCTTTAAATAATATTTTATCCTAGATAAAATATCTCCATAATTAATCCCAGATTAATTTTCTCTCTCTTCTAATTAATCCCAGATTAATTATGTGTGAGTCATACGTCATCGGTGAATCTTCGAGAAGCGACCCATGAGATCTCTGGATATGTTGGCAGTAAATCTGGTCGTCGGACTATCCGAACACGTACGTACCTAGTACTACGTTTTTACCGATTCACAAGACATGGTTGGCTTCTAGCAAAGCATCGTGCCTACCAAATTCTCCAGAAATATTCTTAAAGGAATATGTAATCTTTATCAGGCGTAGTATACGTAGTATTGCGTATTACGATCTAGCAACGGATGTCACGTGCTAGGCCTGGGGCTGGAATTGTGTCTGCCCCGTACGAAGCACATATCGGATCTTTGGTAACTAGTCTCTATAATCGGATAATCATGACCTAGTCATATTATCCCGATGACTGCAGTACAAAAGAGCATCAGTTCCGTATCCTACGTGATCATCATCTCCACTATGACTGCAGTGATACTTCCATCTTGACATCACACCCAATACACTACGATTTTCAATATACCCAGAAGAGGCGTACACAGAACCTGTTAAAGCCTTGGACAACCAAAACCAATGTATATTGATTGTCGCAAGTATTAGCGGTGCAAGTCTCAGGTTAAGACCAAATACACCTACCTTAATTCGGACTTCCATAGACACATAGTCATACTACCAATGGAATTCTGAGGGGTCTATCTAGAGAAAAGCTGTTTCCGTACCATCGGTAAACACAACCTCCTATTACACTTGCATGAGTATCATATACCCAAATATATGAGAACTATGCCATTATGCTCCCACAACTCGCACAAGTGTAATACTAGTCTATTCCGCATTATCGATGTCCAATCTCGATAATACTACGACTATGGATATTTAATGATTAAACCTTCGTGGATTGATACTATCTCATATCATCTCAATCCGGAACTAATCATATGGACCTTTCATCATTTATACATATTGGTAATCTAATTACAAATGATAAAAGAGTAATTTCCTTTGTCACATAGTTAATTTGTACAACAACACCATGATCTGTACAAATAGTGATGGTATGGGTCATAATTGTCCAACAATTTCATGTTAGAAGATCTTTGGCATGTTCTAGGAACCCAACAATGGTATCAGAGCGCCTTTTCTAAGCATGAAATGAACTTAGGGTTTATATACTTTAATTTGAGGTTTTTATGTTTTGAGCATGATTTCTTCAAATTGATTGTTTTGTTGAGCTTGGTTGATGATGAATTGGATTTATGCATCTTAAAATTTGAGAAAATGAATTGGATAATTTTTTCCATAATTTCTTAGCTTGGCCGAGACTATGAACCCTAGGAGTATCATAGTGATTTTTGATTTTAGACCATTGGATGTGTTTAAATGCATGATATATATTGATTGTTGATTTAATTAAATTGAAATCAAAATTGGATATATTTTATGCATATTACCGTGACAGGAGAAGCATGAGATTGATTGATTTTGCTTCAATTTGTGTTGGACATAAGTTGATTAATTTAAGCATGATTAATTAGTTTAATTGATGTTTTGGAAACATTGGATTAATTAATTGATTATGGAAATTACACTTTAATTAAAATAATTGTGATATTTGGAATATTGTACTTAAATAAATTAGTCTTTAATTTTGAATTGGGCTAATATTATTGTATTTGGGCTTAATGGGTTTGGTTGTGCCAAGTTGGTTTAGGACAATTGGATTGGATCCAAATTGGGCCTAAAACCATTCCATAAAGTCCAAATATAATAATTGGGCCTTTAAATATTTAATTGG
Organism: Zanthoxylum bungeanum; assembly: GCA_019454045.1. Classification (NCBI taxonomy): domain Eukaryota; kingdom Viridiplantae; phylum Streptophyta; class Magnoliopsida; order Sapindales; family Rutaceae; genus Zanthoxylum; species Zanthoxylum bungeanum. The sequence continues at coordinate 16,174 of SKCR01052058.1, read as the reverse complement.
GCCTAATAGACCAAAATTAATTTTTTGGCAAATAGGGTGATTCCTAAATCGGACCTTGGCATTTGGATTTGATCCATAATTACCAAAGCCCATGCCTTAAGAATTAATTAAATGTCCATTGGACTTTAATTAAATTGACATTGGATGTTAATTGGGCCTTTGAGACCCATTAAGATTGGATTTAGAATCTAAGTCTAAAAGGCACACAAATAAGTGTAATTATTTAATTTTGGAATTAAATAAGAATTAGTATTGAATACAAACACTACAAGAAATTACAGTTTTAGCGACAGAATTTTTCGTTTCAAAATTTAACGACGGAATTGAAACGGATAATGAAATTAGGGACGGTATTTAGCGACAAAAAAAATTATATCTCTAAACTAGAGACGAATTACTATTACGTCGCTAATTTTGTGTAGAAACGGAATTTTTCCGTCGCTAATACGTTTCTAATTAGAAATGGAATTGAAATTTCGTCGCTAATTAGAAACGGAATTTCAACTCTGTCGCTAATTAGAAACGGAATTGAAATTCTGTTTCTAATCTTAAATTTTTATTTTTATTTTAAATTTTTTTGTTGTTGAGAAACAGAATTTTTCCGTCGCTAATCCGTCTATATTAGAAACGGAATTCAAATTTTGTCGCTAATTACAGTGGATATGCTTCAGAAGGTAGAAACGGAATTGAAATTTCGTTTCTAATCTTAAATTTTTATTTTTATTTTAAATTTTTTTGTTGTTTAGAAACGGAATTTTTCCGTCGCTAATTAGAAATGAAATTGAAATTCCGTCGCTAATTAGAAACGGAATTGAAATTCCGTTTCTAATCTTAAAATTTTATTTTTATTTTAAATTTTTTTGTTGTTTAGAAACGGAATTTTTCCGTCTCTAATCCGTCGCTATTTAGAAACGGAATTCAAATTCCGTCGCTAATTCGAAATGGAATTTCAATTCCGTCGCTAAATACATATATAGGTGGGTCTTCTTGGCATTTAATTCAGGGCACTGATGTTGTGTGTTTGTGTTTGAGTTTTCCTTTTTGTGATTCCTCATAGCCGATAATTAATTCTTGGCATTTAACATGATTATGATTATATTCATACTTAAAATATAGGGGGAAAAACAACCCTGTAATTAAATTGCCGTGGGCGATATTTGGCCCCAACTTTTATATAATACCAACGCATAAGTAATTTTTTTATAATTAAATTGCAAGAATTTAAGAAAATAAATATTAAAAATTTATGTTAATTTTTGTATGGTTCATTTATTTTTGTATATGTCAGGTAAACTGATGTTTAAATTTAATGAACAAATGAAAATGGTAGGTTTGAGTTTTTAGTGATAAATTTTTTCTTTAAATATATAAATGTGTGATCTGAAAAATAAAATGTCGCTAATTTTAAATTTTATTTTTATTTTAATTTTTTTTGTTAATTAGAAACGGAATTGTTCCGTCGCTAATTAGAAACGGAATTGAAATTCCGTCGCTAATCTTAAATTTTTTATTTTTATTTTAAATTTTTTTGTTAATTAGAAACGGAATTGTTTCGTCGCTAATTAGAAACGGAATTTCAATTCTGTAGCTAATTAGAAATGGAATTTCAATTCCGTTTCTAATCTTTTTATTTTTTTTTTAAATTTTTTTGTTAATTAGAAACGGAATTCTTCCGTCGCTAATTAGAAACGGAATTAAAATTCTGTCTCTTATTAGAAATGGAATTTTAATTCCGTAGCTAATTAGAAACATAATATCAATTCCGTAGCTAATTTTTAATTTTTATTGATAATTAGAAACGAAATTATTTCGTTTTTATTCCGTCGCTAATTTTTAAAATTTTCAATCCCCCCAAAATTTATTCTTTTCGGCGCCATTTTTTTTAAAAAAATAGAGACGAATTTTCCGTCGCTAAATAGAAACGGAATATCTATTCCGTCGCTAATTTTCGTCAAATTTCAAAAAATTTCCCGCCTTGTAAAAATTTCAAATGTCTACAAAATTTACAAATTTTCTCGCTTCTCTTATCTTTTTAACTCTCAACTCCAATACACCATCCAAAATTTTCTTACTCAATTTCATATACCATCAAATTTTTCATACCTCAACTCTCATTATCAATCTCTCATTTTTCTTATCCCCTCTTTTAAAATTTCTTAAGAAACAAACGGTGGTCATTTCGTAAATGGATGGTGGTGTGGCGAAGCTCGCGGTGGACATTACGGTATCCTGTATAATTGAAGATGTATATATAACAATTAAAAAAATCCACTTTTTTAAAATTTTATACCATTCAAAATTTTTAAATTTTTCCCTTATCTAAAATTTAAAAAATTCATATCTCTACAATTTATAAATTTTTCATATCTATATAATTATAAAATTTCCCACCTCTCTAAATTTTAAAAAAAAAATTTCCTTTCTAAAATTTTAAATTTTTTCTTTTCTAAAATTTTAAATTTTTTTCATTTCTAAAATTTTAAAAGTTTCATATATTTTTTAAAATTTTAAATTTCCCGCCTATCTAAAATTTTAAAATTTTCGTTTTTAATTTTTTTTTTTCAAAAAAAAAAAAAATTTAGCTACAAAAATATTCCATCGCTAAATATTTTTAAAATTTTAAATTTCTCGCCTCTCTAAAATTTTAAATTTTAAATTTTTTAATTTTTTAATTTTTTTCAAAAAAAAATTATAGCTACGGAAATATTATGTCCCTAAATATTTTTTAAAATTTTAAAATTTCAGTTTTTATTTTTTTTTCAAAAAAAATTATAGAAACGGAATTTCCAAATTCCGTCTCTAAATAGAAACGAAATTTTCCGTGGATATCTAGCGACGGAATAATAACCGTCGCTAATTAGAGACGGAAATTTTGTCGTTATATAGAGACGGAATTTCCATCTGTCGCTAATTTTAGCGACGGATGGTTTATTTCCGTCGCTATTTTTTTTGCGACCAACAAAATAGAGACGGAATTTTTCCGTCGCTAATGGTCAATTAGCGACGAATTAGCTACGGATTTTTCCGTCGCTATTTGGCAGTTTTCTTGTAGTGAAATTAATTTGGATTTAAAATTATAGTTCGATATAATTCAAGAATACGCACTTTGAGTACTTATTCTTAAACGAGTTGGACTCGCGCAAATCAAATCGTTGTTTGAACATTAGATGATTATTAATTCAAAGATTAATTAATTGGATTAGATTGATTTAATAACATGTTTTGTGTGAATACATCGATGTATTGTATGAATAATGTATATCAGATGGATATTAGAATGGTGAGGGCAATTTTGGAAATTGTTGTAATAAATTTAGAATTTATTAAATTGGACCTGCGTGTCCAGGCTTATATCTCTTGACTCTTTGTATTTCTCTTCTCACCAATTCCCCTCAAAGTTCTGTGACAAAGTTCTTTATCCACACAGCCTCTTTTCCAGCTTCAGAAGCTGCAATATATTCCGCCTCAGTGGTGGAATCTGCTGTTGATCCCTGTTTGGAAATCTTCCAACAAACTGCACCTCCGTTAAGGGTAAATACGAATCCAGATGTAGACTTTCTATCATCGGGGTCTGATTGGAAATCAGAATCCGTATACCCGTTAACTTGCGGTTCGTTTCCTCCATAAATTATTAACTTATCCTTAGTACCTTTAAAATACTTGAGGATATGTTTAATGGCCATCCAATGGTCATTACCTGGATTGGACTGATATCTACTAGTTACGCTAACAGCAAAACTGATATCAGGCCTCGTACACAACATGACATACATTATGCTACCCAAACATGAAGCATAAGGTTGGTTAGACATTCTAACCTTCTCATCTTCTGTTTGTGGACTCATCTTCTTAGAAAGATGAATCCCATGTCTGAACGGTATGTTTGATGTCTTACAGTTACCAAAATTATACCGTTCCAAGATCTTATCTATGTAAGTTGACTGGGATAACCCAATCAGCCTCATTTGTCTATCTCTATAGAGTTTTATCCCTAAAACATAGGAAGCTTCTCCTAGGTCCTTCATGGAGAAATTCTTACAGAGGTACGCTTTGACGCTTTGTAACATACCTTAAATCATTCCCAATGATTAGGATGTCATCAACATATAGGACTAAAAATATGACCATGCTCCCACTGGCCTTCTGATACACACAGGATTCTTTCGAATTCTTGAGAAAACCAAACGATCTAATAATCTCGTCGAATTGAAGATTCCAACTTCGTGAAGCTTGTTTAAGTCCATAAATGGACTTCTTAAGCTTACATACCATACCCGAGTTTTCGCTGGATGCAAAACCTTTCGGCTGTACCATATAGATTTCTTCATCAAGAAATCCATTTAGAAAAGCCATTTTGATATCCATTTGCCAAATCTCGTAGTCATGATACGCAGCTATAGAAAGCAAAATCCGGATAGACTTAAGCATTGCTACTGGTGAAAAATTTTCATCATAGTCGACGCCAGGTCGTTGCGTGTAACCTTTTGCTACCAGTCGGGCCTTGTAAGTTTCAACCTTACCGTCAGGCCCTCGCTTCCTCTTGTAAACCCATTTACAACCAATAGGAACAATTCCTTCGGGAAGCGGAACCAAGTCCCAAACTTGATTCTCATGCATTGAGTCTAACTCGGATTTCATGGCACTTTGCCATTTCACGGAGTCGATGTCTAACATCGATTCTCTATAGGTGAAAGGATCAATCTCTTCAACTAAGAGAACATCTAGACTATTTTCTTGTATCAAATACAAGCGTTCAGGAGGTCTAGATACCTTTTTCTGACCTACGGAGTGTGTGTGTTGAAGGTCATTCATGTACTTGAACTTCAGGTTCCTCCGTTGGTTCGTTGTTTTCAGGTTGGACTCCATCAAGTTCAACTTGTCTATGATTACCACCTTCTGACAAAAATTCTACTTCTAGAAATTTTACGAAGCGAGCTACGAACACATTTCGATGCTCGGTATCATAGAACAGATATCCCCTCGTATTCGAAGGATATCCGAAAAACCTAAACTTTTTCCCTCGAGGCGAAAGCTTATCTTGCTGAGTCACTCTGACATAGGCAAGACAACCCCAAACCTTAATGTAACTAAGATTTGGTCTCCTACCGAACCATATCTCATACGGAGTCGTAGGAACAGCTTTTGAAGGAATCTTATTCAAAAGATATGCAGCTGTTAAAAGAGAGTAGCCCCATAAGTAATATGGCAAATCTGTGAAACTCAACATCGATCGGACCATATCCAATAGAGTAGCCCCATTGTGCTGTGGAGTACCTGGAGGAGTATATTGAGCGAGAATCCCATTCTCCTTCATATAATCCATGAACTCACCACTCATATATTCACCGCCTCGATCAGATCGAAGGCATTTAATATATTGTCCAGTTTGTTTTTCTACTTCATTTCAGAATTCTTTGAACTTTTCAAATGTTTCCGATTTATGTCGCATCAAATACACATAACTGTACCGTGACAAGTCATCGGTAAAGGTAACGAAGTACGAATAACCACTGTGAGCAGTCTGACTTAGTGGACCACATACAGCAGAATGTACGAGTTCCAGTAAGTTAGTGGCGCGGTGTCCAACACTAGAAAATGGGGCTTTGGTCATCTTACCCTGAATACAGGATTCACAAGTTGGATAGGATTCAATGGTAAGATTTGGTATCAAACCATTCCTAACCAATTGGGTAAGGCGTTTAACGCCTATGTGACCCAGCCGCATATGCCAAAGTTCAGTATTATTAATTACAGGTAAACTACGTTTATTAACTACATTATTTAAAATATCTTTTGAAGTTTGCAATGTATAACGACCATGCTGGTTTGGACAACAAAGGATCTAAATATTACTTTTATCATATAAATATAAAGAACAGTTCATAATATTAATACAAAAGCCTTCTGTATCTAATACAAAAAGTGATATAATATTAGCTACATATATTCCAGGCACAAAATGGCAGTCATTTAACAAAAGTGTCCCATTCGGCAATGAGATCTCGCATACTCCCACTGCAACTGCATCCAGAGAGTCTCCACTCCCGAATCGCAATTGCATCTCTCCAGGCTTCAGTTTTCTACTTTCCTTAAGCACCTGCAACGAATTGCAAATGTGAATGGGACAAGCAGAATCTAAAATCCAGTTGGGTGTAACAGCTTCACAAGCCAAAGATATATCAATAACTGGAAAAATAAATGTATCTGATGTAGATGCTCTTTCCCTCCTCAGTTGGGCTATGTAGTCAGGACAGTTCCTTTTCCAGTGCCCGACTTTACTGCAGTGATGGCACTTGTCTTCAGAAGCCCTTTTGGGCTTAGCTATCTTTGCCTGTGGTTGAGGACCGAAACCCTTCTTCTTCTTCACTTTCTTCTTCTTTCCCTTTGGCCAGGCCTGGGAAGAAGTATAAAGAGAAGTAGGTCTCGGAGGGCGAGTCGGTACTCCCTTCTCGAGGCCATCCTCCATCGTGAGCAACATCCTATGCATCTCATGGTAGGTACAGATAGTCCCGTTCATGTTGAAGTACATCACGAACTGACGATAAGAAGCTGGGAGAGAACCAAGAATGACACTCCTACCGAGAATGTCATTCAGAATGAGATATTTTGCCTCAATTGATCGATCAAATCGATCATTTGAAGAACATGCGGGCTAACAGCTTGCCCCTCATCCAATCGCGCATGGAACAATTCCATTGCGACCTTGTGAACAACTACTTTTTCTTGGTTCTCAAACGATTGTCTTAATCGTGTCATCATAGTATAGACATCTGACATGCCATAATACTGTTTCTTGAGTCCCGGTGAAAGCGAACTTAAGATGTATGATTTAACCCTTAAATCATCATCCTTCCAAGCTTGGAAGACTTCGCGTCCCTCCGGTGAAACGTCATCTGCCACAGCAAGGGGCAGTGGACCCTCAAGAACATATCCAAACCTCTCGGAATCGAGGACAATCCTCAAATCCAGATCCCAATCAGCGAAGTTCTCTGCGCCTTAAAGTTTGTTCGTATCAAGCATACGCGCAAACTGATTAGTGGATGGTGCCGCCATCGAAAATCTATCATATAGATCACGAAAAACGGTTAGCAGAAAATAAGCAGTTTCATATAATATCAAAAGCATAAATTAGATCATGGATTTTTAATCTAAAAATGCCCATCTCACTAAATCATGCAATACTATAATCCCCAAACAGAATACAAATATTTAATAATTAAATTAAATATAAATAGTGAAAAGTGGATCCCGTGAATATATTTCAGCTCACAGCAGAGGCACGGTCTCACCTACGTATATTCATCAGGTAGACAACTCATTTGTCAATCACTCACTAGTGACTCCTGGGTTTCCGGTCCTGGTTGTTTCTCGTTGTCGCTGCTAAGGCAGGCCAACAAGGAGACGTACCAAGGTTAAACTCGTCAATGATAAACTCAAGTTACTTACGTAACCCAGACAGCTAGGGCACGTTCAGGATTCCGCTTTCGCTTGAATTTATCTAGTATCTGATATACATCCGGTATAAATAATTCTCTATCGGCTACACCCTCACAGCAGAGGCACAGTCTCGGATGTAGTCACGTAGAATTATTTATAAACCGTATTGACAAGACGGACCAAATAACATGCATCAAATACATAATTACATTTAAACCTTATTAATTAGGGATTTTCCGCTAAGTGTCATACACCCTAAATCTAATCAAATTAGAATATATTATGCATGTATAATGTCAAGAAAATATGATTAAACATTGAATTAAGTAAGGCTAATCATTTTAGGGGGCCTAGAATCAGACTTGCTCTGATACCATTTTGTAGGATTTTTAGGGCGGATATCCGGTAACGCAGCGGAAACAGTGGAAAATCAAATTTTCCGATTTCAAAAATTTTTCTCGGATTATAAAATAAACTTATTTATTTTATTATCCAATAATCAAATTATGAAATAAAACACCATAAATCATATTCATGTGAATTTATCGAATTTCCCTTAAACATAACATTTTGGTTATTTTAATCCGAAATTGTTCAAAAAAATTTTGAATGATTCTAAATCATTACTAACATGAATTAAATATGTCACAAATGTCAAAATACAATTTGCAACATAAAACCCAAAATTTCCCATCATGGCTGAATGCTTCATAAGTGGGCATATTGTGCATTTTGCACTTCTATTGTTCAAAACACATGCAAATGAGATCCAATCTACATAAGATTTAATATGTATCATATACACATCCAAATACACCATATAAATGAAAAGCCCCAAATTTGGAAGTGGTCTTAAACCCTAATTTTTCAATTTCTTCAAATTGGACAAATTAGACCAAATTGGTTAAATCAATTACTTCAATCATGTTTCTTCCATCCAAATCAAGTCTCAACACAATGAAACAACTATAGAACAATTCTAGGTCATTTAAGAGTGGGTCAATAACTCTAGAATGGCAACAAGGTTCTAAAACCATGAAAAGAATGCTTATTACTACACTAGTAACATTCTTCCAACTTCAAAAATGCTTAACCCCTTCATCAAACTTTCATCCATCAAATACACAAAGAATAAAGAATAGAAAAACTCAAGAACATCACCAAGTGAAGCCCACAACAAGAGGTACAATTTACTCTATAATGGAAGGTTGGAAATACTTACTAAATTCCAAGCTTTTCTTTGATTTTTCTTTTCTTTCTCTCTACCTTCTTTGCTTTGTTTTAATGGAGTTTTGATAAAGTGTTAGGATATTCAAACCCTAAAAGAAACAAAACCAATATACTTGTGTATTTTTAACCCTTGGCCGAATTTGGCTAGGAAAAAAATAAAGACATTTTGTTTTAATTTCATTTGAATTTCAACTTGCCAACTTGATTAAATGATCATTACACTTTAATGATAAATTCAAACAAGTCAACAATTGCAACTAAAGCATCTCCAAATAATATCTCAACTTAGGATATTTATATTTTTAATTAATTTAATTATTTAACAATTAAATAATTAAATAATTATTTAAATACAAATATATTAAATATATGTATTATATATTTACATTAAATATTAAATACATATATATTTGTGATATTAGTCAAATATCTCAATTTGACAATTAATTAATGTGTATTTGAATTAATCAAGTATTAAATGCAAATACAAAAAAATTAAGGAAATGACTATCGGGTCCCTTTACATGTGTTGGTAGACGAAAATCCCCACCATAAGATGAAGCGTCGAACTAGGACGAAAGGAAGAACGAAGAGAAGAAGTACGATGGGCCGAAGAACGACGACGAGCTTGGGGCGATCAGACTAATGGTTAGGGCGAAAACCCATGATGCGGTTACTTTCACGATCGTAGCAGTTGGACGGTTTCCCCCCCCTAACCAAGCGGTTGAGACATGCAGCTCAGCGGTTACAGGCACGATCTTGCAGCTGCAGGGAGATACTGGAACTGCCTAAAACGGTTGACAAACTTCACTATAAAAGCCTACCTACACCAAGAGAAGAGCCCGATCAAATGAAGACTCAAATGAGCATATTTTTATTTTTCATTTCTTAGATTGTAATCTTAGGACTGTAACTTGTGTGCTTGCGCCCTTTGAGGCTTATTCACTTATTCAAACACCCATGCTGGGACATTGTCTCAGGAGGTTTGAACCTTACACGTTCTTCTTTCTTCACGCATAAAAATTACGCAAACAGTTTTTGGCGACCACAGTGGGAGATTTGGTGTAAAGAGTGGAGATGCCTCCGAAAAGAAACGCTCAAACTGGCTCAACTGCGGAGGAATGAGGACTGGAGCAAGCCAACCAGCCCAACGTTCTAGCCATAGTGGGTCAATTCAAGGGTCTGGCAGACGCTAGTCGGTACGAACCTATGAGAGAGCTAAGCCCTAACACAGTGCGCGCGTTGTTCGGTGAATTCACACAGGATGTTGTTGAGCAGGTTAGACTCCAAAATGAACATGTCATAGATAAGTTCGTATCAACTACTAATTCGCATTATGAAAACATGGCTAAACATCTAAGCTCGTTAAATGAATTAATGGCCAAATGTGTAAACGGCGGGACGGTGCTTCCACGGACTACGCCTCCCCTTGCGGCAAGCGGTCAAGAGGCTGGTCCTAGTAATGTTCCTGCTCAGGGAACCGAAATCCCTGCAGTTCTCAGGGGAGGAACAAGTCCTGGAGGCAATGGCCCACATTAGGACCAAACATACACCAAGGGCCAAATATGGCACAAAATGAAGTGGTGTTGCCTCAGGGTGTCCAGAACCCTGATTATGTCCCATTTAATAGCTGTTCCATTTAATGGCAACGATATGCTAATGGAACAAATGACAGAGATCCTTCAAAACCAATTCGGTCTAGGCGTACGGCCGATTCGGCCAAGATATCGGAAGCCGTATCCTGATTGGATTGATGTGGCTTATCCATGGCCCAGAAACTACAAGATACCAGATTTTACCCTATTTACGGGGTCTGGGGAAGTTTCTACCATGGAACACTTAGGGCGATATACTCTTCAGTGTGGGGAAATCAATGATTTCCGCAAACTGAGGTTGTTTCACGGCTCCTTGTCAGGGGTAGCCTTCTCCTGGTATGTCAGTTTACCGGCCAATTTGGTAGAAAATTGGCAACAATTGGAACAATTGTTTCATGGGCAATTTTACAAAGCTGAGTCTGAAGTGGCCTTAGCTGATTTGGCAAACCTAAGACAATTGCCAGGAGAATGAGCTGAAACGTTTTTACAGCGGTTTAAAGTAGCTCGAGGCCGATGTTACGTGCCTTTGCCCGAAAAAGAATTTGTGAGGATCGCTCAAGGTTGCTTAAATCTCGATCTGAAGAAGAAGTTTCAGGATCGCGAGTTTTGGGACCTTCCCCAACTCACCACTAGTGTGGTGCGTTATGAGCGATTATTACGAGAAGAGGAGCAAATGAAGAACTCAAGCAAAAGGACATATTACAGGAATATTGACTATGAAATGGGCGAAATAGATACCGAGTCGGCCGATTTATGTCTGGCCGGTTAGTTAAAGGGAAACCTTACGTTTGCAAAACGTGGGCAGAACTACAACAAGCCAGTGAAAGAAAGAAAGATAAAAAGGAGGTAGAAACTTCTCTTTCGATATTGCTAAAGTCGATGCCATATTTGACCAGTAATATAAGGACAAGCAAATTAGCTTGAGCGACCGACATACGTTGCCAACAGCCGAGCAGATCGGTAGTAAAAAATATTGTAAGTGGCACAATGCATGGTCTCACACAACTAACAATTGCCTTATTTTTCGTAATGTCTTACAGGATGCCATAGAATCCGGACGAATCACGTTCGAGAAGAAGATGGTCGTGGATAGCGACCATTTTCCATAATCAGTGGGGGTGCACATGATTAATCCAGACCTTGCCAAGGTGAACCTGCCGAAAGTCAAATTAGTGCTAGACGAAGGATAACACCGTTGTCATCCAAGCGCTCTGGAAAGGATTAAAGAATCTTCAGGGCAAGGAAACCAATAGAACATTTGTATTCGATGCAAGAACGACATGGAATGGATGAAAGAGTTAGAAGACACTTGCGAAAGGCCTGCAAAGAGAAAGCCATCATCATGGCAACCCCGGACCTTTGCCCCAAGGTTCTATGGGGAGAATTCAAATTTTGTTCAGAATGTAAGGACGTTCAGGCCGAAGATTAATCGGCCCAATGTTTGGCATTCATACCAAAAGCCACACTCGGGCCAGCGGCCAGGCGGGAACTATCGCCCTGTAGATGAAATGACAAGGACGCAGTTGAGACGGCACCAAAGGAATTATGGCCGTTTGATGCGTCAACAAGGTGAAACAAAAGCCACTATAGGCCGTAGCCCTCGCACTACAGAGAAAACAGAAGTAAATAAAACATGACGGAAATCGGGGGTGACAACAAAGAAGGTACGATGGTAAGCTATGACGAACGCACTAAATTCGGCAGACGGAAATCGGAAAAAACAGATGACGAAGAGCCTCCTTTCGTCATTCAGTTCGGCAGTATGCCGCCAGTGGTGGCTAATCATTACCTATTGCCTGGGAAATTCAGGAGAGATAACAATGGGGCAAGCAGGGAACAAGTGAGGACGTTTATGAGGGAGGTGAAACCGAATTTGCAGCGCTCTCAATCACAGACCGGAAGGCTGAAGAGGAAGAGATGACCGATGTGGAAGAAGAAATAGACATCAAGACCGAATCAAGGAGAATGGGAATTTCACAGAATCGGCTTCTCAGAGAATTATATGAAGCCGGAAATCCTGCAGTCGGGACATTGGGAGAAGATTTGGGACGATACTCGTTCCTTGTTCTGTATGGGACACCTAAGATAAAGCGGGACATCACTAGAGCCAAAAAACGGAGATTGACTGTCAATCATGTCTCCCAGGATACGCCAGCCACGTTGCCACCTTCTGGATGGGACATAAAAGAGGAATGGCCTCAAATTGATGACGAGGCCGATCAGGCAATGGAAATAGGATTATCGGGTAAAGTGGTTTTCCCGAAGTCGCCAACACACATGACAAGACATCTGCGACCGCTGTATGTGAAAGCAAAGGCTAATGGGATACCTGTCACCAAAGTACTAATTGATAAAAGGGGCGGCCATTAATGCAATACCAGTTAGGATGCTAGGATATTTGGCCAAGTCCGAAGAAGACCTTCTCCCTACGGAAGTGATGCTTACCGGCTTTAATGGAGGGGCGACGACATCAAAATGAGTTATTCCATTGGACCTGCAATTGGAAGTACTACGAAGACAATGGTCTTTTTCGTCATAGATGGACCAACTACATACAATATGCTACTAGGACGAGACTGGATTCACGGCAGCCGATGCATCCCTTCATCCCTTCATCAATGCCTGGTTTTCTGGAACTAGAGGGACGAAGCAGAGATAGTGCATGCCGACAATAAGCCCTTCACTGCGGAGACAAACTCGGCTGAATACTTCATGTACGAAGGGAACTATGGGTCGGCTAGAGTTTTGAATAAAGGGGAAAGCCCTACCATTTGTGGCTTAAAATGACGAGTCTTACCCCTCTGGGTTGCTGGACGATTTGTTTGCACGGACAAGACCAACCACAGTGGTCTTTGGAGAACCGACACACATCGAGTCGAATGAAGAACGGCCAGAATAGAGAGCAAGCCACTCTTGCGGCCTCCAAGGCCAATTTATTGGCCTATGTGATAGAGCGAAGAAGTGAGGATGAAGCACAAGCCGCTATTTCTGCCTTAAGAGGCAAATTACTGGCATACCAGACGGAGGACAAAATAAAAGAACTATGTGGTGTGGAATACTTGATGGAAGAAGGAGAATCAAAGGAAGAAGAGTTCGCCCTGAATGGACGACACAAGATAAACATCTCAAGAGGACAAGATGCTTTGGACGAGGTAAATCTAGGGAATGAGCACAATAGGCGCATAACTTATGTCAGCAGGGAATTGGAGCCCCAGGTATGTGAAAAGTTAGTTTATTTGTTGCAAAGATACAAAGATTTTTTGCATGAGACTACCATGAGATGCCTGGTTTAGATAGGACGTTGGTAGAGCATAGGCTGCCAATCATGCCAAGTCATAGGCCTCATAGGCAGCCTCCCCAGAGGTTTGCGCCTAATGTCATGTCTGATATTAAGAAAGAAGTTGAACGACTGTTAGAGGCAAAATTCATTAGGACGACCAGATATGTAGAATGGTTGTCAAATATTGTCCCAGTTAGGAAAAAGAATGGAAAGATAAGGATTTGTATAGATTTCAGAAATTTAAACCTGGCGACACCAAAGGATCAATACCCAATGCCGACAGTAGATTCCCTAGTGGATTCCACGGCAGGGTATCAAATATACTCGTTTATGGATGGGTATGTGGGCTATAATCAGATTTACATCGCCGAAGATGATGTACATAAGACGGCCTTTAGTTGTCCAGGTTCTCTAGGGTGTTATGAATGGACGGTCATGCCATTCGGCCTGAAAAATGCTGGTGCCACTTATCAGCGGGCTATGAACTTGATCTTTCATGACATGATTGGCAAATTCGTAGAAGTCTATGTGGACGATATAGTGGCCAAATCCGTGACTATGGACGAACATTTTGGCCACTTAGCAGCGGCCTTCGAACGAATGAGGAAGTTCAAACTAAGAATGAACCCTGCCAAATGTGCTTTCGGGGTATGTGATGAGTGATAAATCTATCACTATTTCCCACTCATTTAACCTAATATTTTGTATAGTTTCTTGAGATTTGTGAATATTTTGATGTGTTTTGTGTTATTTTGTAGATAAATAAAATTTCAGGACATTCTGGAGGTGATTTGGAGCAAAACAGTGAAAATTGGGAAAATGAGCATTTTGGTAATTTGTCCGCGTCGCGACGCCAAGACTCTGCGCGTCGCGACGCCTAAAGTGCGCCGGCCATGCTAATGTGCGCCGGGTCAACGGGTCAGAATCTGAGAAAAGTTTGACTTTGTTAACGTGTGCCGTGACACGTGTCATCATCACAGAAGATCAGCTAAAATACGTCGTCTACCACGTGTCGAAATCTCATTGGACCAAAGCAAGTGCGTGCCACGTGTCGAGTTTTCATTGCCAACGAATCACCGGCGAATCACATGCTGCCACATATTAATCTCTCATTGGACCAATCCTAAACGCGTTCCACGTGTCAGATGTTCATTAGACCGAAAGCTCAGCCAATCACCGTCTGCCACGTGTCGTCTTCTCTTTGCACCACCTTTACCGCGTGACACATGTCATCACCAGATTCTGCCGACAGAACACACGTGGACCAAAGTCAACAGATCCGGCGTCGCGACGCTGAAGCCCTTGGCGTCGCGACGCTGGACGCAAAAATTGTCTATAAATTGAGCTCGAGATTTCAGTTTTAGTTGCACCATTCTCTCTCATTTCTTTGATGTAAATAGGGAGTTTCTCTCTCTAATTTCTTTTAATTTAAGTTTTGTAATTAATTTTTAATTACATTCTGTAATAGTAATTACTTTTTGTAATAGTAATAGTAATTTATCTTGTTTTTACTGTTTCAGTTTTACTATTCAACCATGATGAGGTAACTTCTCATTGCTAAGGTGAAAGGTAATTCTTTTACTATTACTATTTAGATTAATCTCCCTTAAATATAAAATATTTACTATTAAAATTTGACTTAATAAGGATACCGCCATATTGGTCGGTTGGCTATTAAATTTAAATTGGTTTAAACCTGACAAATCAAGGATACCGCCTATATGGCTGGTTGATAATTAAATTTCTTACCGCCTATATGGCAGGTTCATGGACAAATCATACCGCCTTTATGGCTGGTCGGACTTAATTTGAATTAATCAGGTTACCGCCTATATGGCTGGTTAGTAATATTATCACAAGTTTATATATTATTTTATGGGAGATATCTAAAATAGTAAATAGTAAAAGTAATTCATTTTACCTTAGTATTTTATTTTATTGTTATTTACTTTTCAATATTTATTTTGCCGCATTTACTATTTCGCATTTTACTTTATGGCTTTTACTTTTAAGTTTTTACTAGCCCTAGCCATGTGTCATAACTAAGTTAGTTATCTAGGGTTGTGATGAATTTCAATATCACCGCTTATAAGGGTTAGATTATAGTTTGGGTAATATAAAGATTTATTTATTGAGTCTTAATCTTAATGCTTTTATTAACTGGCCATTAATAAAATTGATTAGGTAAACTTAAAATGAACTAGACATAGGGATTTTAAGTTTGAGACCTTAGACTCAATAGCCCACGATCTTCCTTGAGGATAGATAACCCTTTAATAGATTTCCTTACAGGATAGACATATACCTGTCGGGCAGGGGTAGCCATAATTGGAACTTAAACTTAATGAATCCAGATAATTGGTTGACATAGACATATGGTTCAATTGGGTTAAACTGGGTATTTGTGTCTGACCATCGACAGAGGCTTTCACATAATTTAGTGTTCCAGGTTAATAAATCAATATATTACCCAACTATAGGATAACCACTTCATCTTTAAATAATATTGAAAAGATTCACAACCCTAGATAGTTTTTAATATTGAATTTTCTTAAAACTTACTTTCGAAAAATTTTATTTACTTGTCTTTAAATTTAGAATCGTCGCCATTTCAAATCAATCAAACAACCTG